>PVHP010046222.1:0-13349 GCA_004024765.1 Zapus hudsonius | reverse complement strand
AGAGAGAGAGAGAGAGAGAGAGAGAGAGAGAGAGAGAGAGAGAGAGAGAGAGAGTATGGGCATGTCAGGGCCTCCAGCCACTGCAAACGAACTCCAGACACATGTGTGCCACTTTGTGCATCTGGCTTTACATAGGTACTGGGGAATTGAACCTGGGTCATTAGGCTTTGCAGGCAAGCACTTTAAACACTGAGCCATGTCTCCTGCCCTACTCTGGGGGAATTCTTATGTCTGACCTCTTGTTTGCTCCCAGAGTTCTTGGACATTGTGGTTATGCTCATGCAATTATTATATTCCTGTCTGCATTTGAATATAGTATTTCTTTAACATTGTCCTTCATCTTCAAAATTCTTTATTTTGGTTGGTCAGTCTATTGGTGAGCTTTCCACAGGTTTGCTTGATCCATTGAGTTTTTCCTCTCCAACATTTATATTTCATTTTTCCCTTCAAAAACAATTTCTTGTGGTTTGGGGAGATTGCTCAGCATTTGAAGGTACTTGCTTGCAAAGCATGACAGCTGGGGTTCAATGCCCTTGCACTCACAGAAAGCCAGGCCTTAATCATTCTCTCTCTCTTTTTCTCTTTCTTTCTTTCCTTATCTCTCTGTCTCTGCTTGCAGTAAATAAATAAGAATATGAAACAAAACACTGTTTTTACTGAAGTTTTCTTCTATGTTTCTGACTTTTTCATCTATATTGTTAATCTTAGTGTCAATTTTCTGGCACTCTTTTTGCTGACATCTTTTCATCTTTGGGGTCTGGATTGAAATGAATCATTGATCATTTTTTACTGGTAATCTTTTGAAATCTTTCTCTGGCATTTTACCTATCTTAGTATCTTTCGATGTAATAGTTTGGTAGTTATGATCACTTAGAGAAGTCGTAATGCTTTGCTTTCTCATAGTCTCAGGTTCTTGTGCTCCAAATGATGCATTTGTTAGTTTGGATGTCACTTCTCCTTGGGGGATATCTTAGAAGCTTATCTTTGAGAGCTCAATCTCCAATACCATGTAAAGAAGATAAAACCATCTGTTGTAAAAGGAATAGCCTCAAACCATACATGATATATAAATGCACATAAAATTAAGGAAAGTCTAGTGGCACACACCTTTAATCATGGCACTGAGTAGGAAGAGATAGGAGGATATTCGTGTGTTCAAGGCCTCCTTGAGGCTACATAGTAATGTACTATGAAGTAAACCTTTAGGGTGAATTCGCAAGTAGTAAATGTAATAAAGAAAGGAAGCAGGGAAGAGGGAAAAAATAAAGGAACAAGGTTAAAAAATGAAAAGAAAAAAAAGGAAGAGTCAAGAAGAATATTATGGAGAGGACAACAGGAGAGTATTAGGAAAGAATGAAAGAAGAAAATACAAGAATGATTTCCTAACAATTAGAAAGTCTAAAATAAAGTTCGATTGATAAAATAAGAGAAATAACAAAAAAATGAGTTTTAAAAATATTTATTAGAGAGAGATAGAGAGAAGGGTATGGGTGCATCAGTGCCTCTTGACACTGTAAACAAACTGCAGATGCATACACCCATTTATGTATCTAACTTTACTAGGCACTGGGGATTTGAACTTGGGTCGCCACGCTTTGCATGCAAGCACCTTTAATTGCTGAGCCATCTCGTCAGCCTCCCCAAATTACTTTTGTACATCAATGAATTAAAGTTAATGTAATACTACAGTGTAGTAAAGAGAAAAAGAGGATATACTGCTGAAAAGAAAAATAAAAATGAAGAAAACTATAGAAAGAAAACAGGTTGCCCAATAATGAAAAAAATAGGTAAATAAAACTAGTTAACTGTATGAAGGCAATGAAAATAAAAACAAACCTTTTCCAATACAATAACGTAAACTTGCTGAAAAATGTAGTAAGAGAAAGGGGAAGCACAAGAGTGAAAGGGGGAAAAATGGGTTCAAAGACAGCTTTGGAACATTTGCTTTCTAGATGAACTTTTGGATAATTGTCTGCCTTGTGCTTTCTGCTGGTGCTCAGCCTGTGCTGGGGCAGTAGTGCTGTGTGCCATAGCTGTCTTCATTTAGTGGCCTCCCTTGTCTATGGACCAGCTGCCTCTGTTGGCCATATGCACCTTTGCAGTGTGGGCTGCATAAATTTTCCAGATTGTACCTCTTGGGGTGGCTAACGTGTTAGGTGGAAGGCATCTTCCAAGTGCATTGGGAATGTGGGAAGCTAGCAGAGAACTAAGGTCTGCACAGGGGGAGGACATGTCTTTGGACTTTCAAGACTACTTAAGTATCCATCACTGTATTGGATGAACACATTTCAGAGGTCTCAGGTTCTATAGCAGATCAGGGAAGATAGGTGCCACCAAAGGTTGATCTGTGTATTGAACCGAGGCTCTCAACAACTGAGGGCAAAGTTGTTCACTCACTCCACTGACTGAGACAAGTCTCCTGCAGCAGTCTGCTCTTTTCAGCTTATCAGCATAAGGCCCTCCATCTCTCCACAACTTCCTCCCAGGTATGTCTCCTATCCATGACTTGTTGCAGGTTAAATTCAGCCTCCCTTTCTTGTGGCTGTTCTCTGTCCTTCAGCTTCCAAGCTAACTTAGTTAAAAAATAGATTTCCTTCCAATATGGCACACAACCCTAGCTCTACTAAGTAATAGACAGTGAAAAAATCGAGGTCCTTTGTATTGCTGATCCATTTTCCTGGGACATCACTTTCACCAAAACCTGAGAGTGGATCTGAGGCTTCTGAGGACTGTGGACTTTTCCTGAGGATAGAACTGCCAGTCTCTTTGCACCAAGGCTGTCTGGCTTACCTTTTGGGGTAGGGTTCCTGATTCTCCCTCCACCACTGCTAGCTGTGTATCTGGAGCTGTGCTCATATTTGCTTATTTCTTTCCTGTGTCTTCAGAAAATTTTCAGCTATCAGTGATTTTGTGAATTCCTAATCTCATCCTCTTTCTCTGTTGTAGAAATGGTCTAGTTTTTCTTATACTGACTCTTCCCCTTAACTGGGTCCCATAGTGCTACCGAGCATCTTACCCCTCACCACTATGTGTTGTAATATCATTTTTGCCTATATACATGGCATGTGTGCATGTGTAATTGCATGTTCATATGTATATGGGTGTGTGAGTGTGTGTGTGTGTGTGTATGAATGTGGAGGCCAGCAGTCTATTTTGTGTGACCTTCTCAATTGCTTTCCACCTTATTCTTTGAGTCAGTGTCTCCTGCTGAACCTAGAGTTCACAAATTCAGCTAGTCCACAAGTCCTAGGGATTGTCCTATCTACAGATCCCCAGTTCTGGAGGAGTTACAGTTGTGTGTCCCATGCCTAGAATTTTACATGGGTCCTGGTAATCTTAACTCAGGTTGTCATGCTTGCATAGCAGGAATTTTTCCCAATAGGCCATCTCCCCTCCCACCTGGTTAGTTCTATAATTTAACTGTTGTGAATGGTGCTTCAATAAGCATGGAATGCAAGTATTTCTGTGATATGTTGGTGTGGAGTCCTTTGGATGATTTCCATGGGTAATACAGATGGATCTATTTTTAGTTATTCAAGCAACCTTCATATTAGATCAGTCCACTCTGGTAGCTGGCAACTTTGGCAAATAGTTGAGTGGGTTTCAAACATCTTGGCAGGCTGAGAGGGGTTGGATTCTTTAATTTTACCTCCACTAGAAAGAGTGACTGTGTGGCTTGCAGGTAGAGCCTTATACTGTCATCAGCCCCTCCATACTTAGTTGGTTACTCTTAGTCAGAGGATCTGTTGCTGGGATCAGATGTTTTATATTTTGCTACGGTAGGAAGCAATATAAACACTTCAGATTTTTATTCTGAGAGTATTCTTTTTGTTGTTATTTTTTCTTCTCTTAGAAAATCTCCATGGCTTCAGCACTTGGCTATCTCAAGCTTTTGCACGCAGCACAATAAACATCTGTTATAATCCAACACACACTTACTGCATGTAATTAGTGATATAATACAGTTTCATAGCTGTATATGGTAGAAGAAATGACAGAACCACAACTTCTTTTGTAGGACTGACATAGTATATAAGGCATCTGTGGTTTGCATGTGCTTTTGTGTTTATCAATTAACAATAACTTTTGGCTTCTATAGAGTTACTAGTTGGCTATAAAATTTGTCTAGGGCCTGGGGGAGATGGGTAAGAGGTTAAATATGCTTTCTTTTAAAGCCGGCTGACATCTGAGTTTGATCCTTCCCAGCACCCATGCAAAGCTGGATGCAGATAGGTGTATGAGTCTGTGATCTAATGAACCTACAG
The DNA here is from genome assembly GCA_004024765.1 of Zapus hudsonius. NCBI lineage: Eukaryota > Metazoa > Chordata > Mammalia > Rodentia > Dipodidae > Zapus > Zapus hudsonius. The sequence continues at coordinate 9,084 of PVHP010046222.1, read as the reverse complement.
CAATGAGGAGTGGACATGCCAACTAGTCTGCCATACAGTTGCAGTGGCAAGAGACCCTGTCTTCATGAAGGTGGCAGAAAAGCACAGAAACCTCAAGATTGTCCTCTGCCCTCCACATGAACATTGTGGTACATGTGAGCCTATGCATACATACATAATACATGCATACATACATACATACATACATACATACATTTAAAAAAACTTGTCTGGAAGAAAACAGTAGCTTTTGGGGTCACATCAGAAGGAGCTCCAACTTATGCCTATATCAAGATGTCTAAGGAGAATTCCTTGGTCAGAGCAAACCAGATGTTGGTACAGAAGTTGTGACCCAATCTTGCTTCCAACATCAACATCTGTAGAGAGAAACCACATAGTCACTAGGCTGAAATATCCTTCATCCTTTGCCATGATTACCTTGCAGCATCACTATTTAATTATTGCCATTTATGCACATGACCACCAAGCCTTCCAAGAGTCAGGGAAGAATACAGTATATATTACTATTCACAAGAAAAAAATACATGCTCAGGAATGATGCAACCTGCCTTGTGCCATGAGAAGTACAACTGTGGTTATGGTTCAGATTTGAGGCCCTTGGCTTCTGTGATATTTTTTATTTCTTTTATTTTTGCTCCATTTCAGAAGTCCATTCAGCTCTTGGCCTCTTGGCTTGAGAGGATGTGAAGGTTTCCTGAAGGACACCTTTTTAGCAGTTTTATAAGGCAGAGTAAATAAGGCATCCTTGTTTGTTATGTGCTTTTGTGTTTATCGATTAACAATCACTTTTGGCTGCTATGGAGTTACCATTTGGCTACAAAATTTGTCTTGGGTGTATAGTACAAGTGTGCATATTGAAGGTAGAAGAGTAACTAATCTTATTTATGAAGGTCTATTGGTGAGTTCCAGCTTCTAGCTGCCTCTCACACATTAAAGGATTACACATGGCTATGCTCAGAGCTCTGCCATGGGAATTCCTATAAGGGAAGGATATTATGCATCTTCTTCCTGTTTCCTCAGGATCTACTTGCTGGTGGCCAAGAAGAACTTGGGCATCAGACCAATAGACAATATGGGAAGGATGGTCATCTTGCCTCATTCCCTTTAATGGCTATAGGTCAAAAGTACAACAGTGGCAGGATTGAGACAGTTCCACCTCCCATGAAGAAAACAATCCAGTTAGGGAGATGCACTATAAATGATTCTAACTTGTGCTGAGTACTTGGAAGGAAGGAAATAAACTTATACAATGATAGACAATTCTGTGTGAGACAGCTACTCAAACCTAAATGTTCTCTTCTCTCAGAGATGATGACATAGAAACTGATACTTAAGGAATGAGAAGGAGGTAGCTGTTCAAAAAGTTGGGTGAAACCATTTCAGGCCAGGTTATCCTACTACCATGCCCATTATTATTAGTGATTGAAAAAAGGTGTGCTAATGGATACTAAAGAATGCTCTGGCTTTCAGAAAGTTGCTGTGTGGTCAGTGGTATGGGTTTTGATGTGAAATGCTCAGCAGCCTATGGACATGGGCAAGGTAGTACTTCTGCTTCATGTACGCACTGACAGATACTATATGAGTTCCAAGCTTGAAGGAGCCCAAACTCCATGATATGGGAAACAACCTTCCACTGGAAAACATTAGTGGCAGAAAACCCTTGCTGTTTCATCTGTGTAATAATTTATAGACTTAAAATGAAAGTCAAGTGATAAATTTGGGTCTTTTGGTGGATTTATTTAGACATGCAATACCTATTTTTAGAGCTTTTAACATTCACTTTATAGATTTCTGTGAGTTCTAAATGAGCAGGTGTGTTGCTGGTCATAATTTGAGAGACCACAGTCACTTTGATTAAATATTTGCGTTTTATGTTTAGTTTCTTAAGTGGTGATTCAGAAACTCCATTATATAATATCCTAGTTATGAAGTTTGGAGTTCATTTAATTTTTTTCAGTGTTGAAGTGTGTGTGTGTGTGTGTGTGTGTGTGTGTGTGTGTGTGTGTGTGTAGTTAAACAGTTTTTTTGTGTTAGCAAGATTTTTTTTCCCTTGCAAAATTCTGTTTCCAGAAAGTGTGAAAAGTGTTGCATTAAAGGTTTCCCTGGTCTTGGTGCTGATAAAAGAAAGGTAACTTCTTGTCTTGAGCAAAAAGACAGCACATTTTTTTTAAATTTAATATTTAATATATAACATAATGAGTTACATTATTTAGTGGGCAAACCATGCGTTGTTATCCCGACTTCCCCAATTCCCCCCCTCCCCATCCCTGATCAGTTGTATATCCTCCTTCGTGGGCTGTCTGTATTAGTCCTTGTGGCAAGGGATCCTGGATATCTTAGTACTCATCCCGGTCTTCCTGGCCCAAGTCAGTTGTTACTGATGGGTACTATGCCTCTGGACCGTCTCCCCCACCACGGCTCTCATAATCTTTCCGCTCCCTCTTCCGCAGTTCCCCGAGTCGTGGAAGACAGCACATTTGAGGATATGGAGTCATTGTGACCAAGCTGTCAAGACATGAATTGCTGGAGGTTCTGGAGTTCTGTATTTGAAACTTCTCCATTTGAAATATTGTCTCACATGTAGAGGTTGTCACTGTGAAAAAGAGCTTTGTGACAGCGGCTGGAACATTTTCCTAATTATGATAACCTGGCAGGATATCTATGGGGTTTCAGGGGGCTTATATCAGCTAGGATTGTTGAGTCAGGATAGAAGCAGGAAGTTTACTTTTCTTAGAGCTACTTGAGTATCTCCAAGGCAGGACCAGATCTAGAAACTTCTAGTCATTCTCACTGTAGTTACAGGGCAACCCTGTGGGATACTTGTTGGGCCCTAGGCCTGAATTACTGAGCTTCAAGTTCACTTGGCTCAGATAAGAATAGAGGGGTTTCCTGCAGTTCCTACAGCCTCACAGCTCAGTTTAGTCTTGTCACAGTCCATCTGGATGGTCCTTATGAGACCCCTTGCTGTATCCTCTCAGTGGTGATATGGAATCCAGGCAGGATCCCATATTTGCCTCAGAAGAAAATGCTGTAGCATCCATGATGAAGCCAGACAACCTACACTTGTTTAGGGTCTATATGGCTGTGCTGTACCTAGTATATGAAATTCATGTTCGTGTGTCTTATAGATCAGAGGCCTCTGCACGTGCTTTTCCTTCTCACCCTTTCATTAAGACTGGGGAGTTGAAGATCTTGTGAAGTATGAGAACAAGCTCTCATTCCTGTCTCGCCTCCCTGGCCACTTCCATAGCTCCTAGAATAATAGTGGCCTCTTGCCTGCCCTGCTCCGGCTTCACGTGTCTCCCTCAGCTATTTCACTTCTCTCCCAGCAGGACTAGAGCTAGAGACAGGAACTCCCATGTGAGGTTATCTTTCTCTCTTGCTGCGTTATCCTAACTACTAGTCATAGATTTTGAGAACAGTAGTGGAGGGGCCCTTAAGAATTCAGAATACTCTCACAAAAACTGCTGGCTTGCTGCTCTCCAAAGCAGACTTTAACATGCTTCTCTTTAAACACACACACACACACACACACACACACACACACAATCAATCAATCATCTACCTATGTTCATCGTCATCAGTATCAACCCACTTTTCAGCCTTAATTTGCAGTGAGTCCCCTTTGGCAATAAGTAAACATAATTGTTTACTGATCGCCCACTAAATCTTTAATTTAATTTATTTTTTCCTGGTCAGTGTTTCTGCCCTCTGAAAGCTTGAACTGATTTTTGATTGTAGACATTTTGGATGGAAAGAATTTCAAGGAATTGACTGGTTGAAGTGAATTTGCAAAGTAACCAATGATGTCTGAATCATGACTGTCATATTATTCCCTTAATTGATTTTAAACTCGCAATTTCAGATAGAATTAATATTCTGTTGCCTGCTCCTTTCTTTTTCTTTTAGGAATTACTGTATGGCTGTGTGCTATACTTTCTGGACTGGGAATTATGGAACTTAATGTTTTATCTCCAATGCTTTCTTTATGCTCATAGACATCATACATTTCTGTTGCACAGTGGTACATGCCAGCAGACAGGGGAGTATGATTGTCTCCTTGGTGATGGGAGGAAGAAACTGTGAGCAGTGACATTATTTGAAAACCTAATGTCAGAATGAATGATATCTAAATCTCTGTACACTAACTTCCAAAAATCCTGGAAGAGAAACTCAAATGGCTGTCACTTGATTTTTTTAACATCTCTTTTCCAATAAGGATTCTGTCTTTACATGGACCAGTTGTGAAGATAGATTCAAATTAAAAAAGTACCACAGAGTGTTACCACAGTGGTTTATTCTTCAGTGGTTCAAAGTACCACAGAGTTCTAGCATGTCAGTACTCAAAAAGGTCCGTGGCAGATGACTCAAGCCATGGATATTTTCAAATACTATACTGGGTCCCTACAGAGTAGTGAAGAACAAACATACATCCAACAATCAGTTCTCCTTTCTGGGTAGACATGCATTTGAATTTCCTCAAATGCAAATGGGAGTTTCCTTAAGGTCACAAAGCAAGCCTGGAAAAGGCCACGATAGAACCCAAGGCACCTGGCACCTGTAAAGCTGCTTCAAATGTCTCAGCTGTGCTGCTACCCTTGCTTGTGCTACACCATGATTCGATAGATTCCTCTACGTGTCTTTAACAAATAGCCCCAGTTCTCCTTCCTCTGCTCTTCACGAAACAGGTTCCAGACCAGGCTAGTAGGTGTTGGTAGGCATTAGTCACCTAGAGGGGTATGCTTTAGGTCTGTTCCCATTTGAGTGTATGTTCAACTTCATAGATCTTGAAAGAGGCAGGTAGTATCTTAAGATAGAATGGGAAAAATGCCAATACTAGGACCATATAGATAGCTTGCTAACAGTTCCTAAGGTCAATTTTCTGTGTTTTATTTTATTTTTTGTCCCTTTGAAGCACTCACTGGATTATAAATCCTAGAATTCCTAGGGCCTTGCCTGTAGCAGATGTGTAGGAAGGGTCAGCTGACTTGAAACAAGTCATCAAAAAGGATATTGTTGAGGAAGATGATGGCATTGCAGGCTGAGCTACTGAACCATGAACTTCTGCCCTGTGGACAGATAGCTACTGTGGTCTGTCTCCAGAGAGCCGTCACTTGCCACTCCAATCCTCCATCTGCCCTGAAAAAAGATCTGGCCAGTATGCCATGATCCCACATAGACCTGGTAGCTGTGAGAATTAGGAAACCTTCTGTATCCTCATAGTCTACATTTCTCAGAGTGCCAGTCACTGTGATAGACAGGAAGACTGTTCATGGTTCATTAATTATTACTTGTCAATGTTGTGGAACTAAGAAGATTTATGCAGGTTGTTGATTTCCTCCTTTAAAGATTGTCCACAGCAACACTGTTTTAGAGGGAATTAACACTCTTAATTATCAAAGTGTGCTCAAGGCCTTTCATACTTTCCTCTGATGATGGCAATGGTTTTCATAAGATTTTACATTGTGGTGCTCTTATCCTTGTATAATGGATGGGTACAAAATTGGAGGTATTTATTTGTTATTAATCTGAAACATTTAAAAGGTCATTATCTTTTTTCTAAAGAAAAAAATGTCCCCAAAGATTGGCTGAATCCTAGTATTAATTTCCAGTTTGGAATGGTGACCTGCAGAAGATAGTATAACAAAAGGTTTACTGCTCATCTGTAAACACACTAAAGAAACTTTGAAGGTCATTGTCAATACTCAAGACTTGCTTGGCATGCTTTTACACTTAATGTATTGGTTTATTCTTTTGGCTTTTTCTAAGCTCCCATTAGAGAAAGGCACATTTGTAGCCATTGTTTGTTATTCACTGACTTCAAAACTTTATATGAGTGTGTTTTGGTGGCGAGGTGCTAGTGTCTCAGTGGACTTGATGATTGGCCATCTATATGAAAGACATATATATATATATATAATCAGAATTCCCCTGGTCTGTTATATGGGAGGGGTAGGATTAAATCTAATTACTGTTAGCTTTTTTGTTAATTACTACAAAGTTTGGGATAGTCATTCCTATTTACTAGCTATTATGGATTTTGGTAAATGATGTTGCTGAATGGTCAAGAGAGATTTAGATGCTAAAATACTTCATGTCTCTAAGATGACAAATCCACAATGTTTGGATATGTTCTCTAGGAAATAGAAAAGTCTAGAATATTGTCATTCAAAGTATGATCTCAGGAGAGCTTTGCTACTCAATTCATGGTCAAAATATGTTCATATCACAAAATCAGCATATTTTAACAAGATTTGTGTACTAATACTGGTCTTGAGAACCTTTTGATGTAGTTTTAATTTCAAGTTCTAGATATACCATGTTTTACTGGTTTAATTTGGTGTTGGTTATTTGCCTTAAACCTTTGAACTTGAAACAGATTTTATGTGATGAGTCCATGATTAAATATATACCTGCTATGTAGTAAGTTCCTAAGCAGGATGGTGACAAGACCCAAAGGTGTGGTTTAGGAATTTGGACTGTGATGAGGCAAAAATTTTGTTCTGTTCTGAAGGTGGTTTAGTTTTCTGGAATAGACCCTGTCCTGAGAACCCCATGGTCTTTCTAGTGAATGAGAAGGTTATAGAAAGACTCTGCTAAGGACACATTGGCATTGACCACAGCTGTAAATGGAAGTGCCTCTTGACTCCACTGTACAGGCATGGGCAAAAGAGAAGGAGAAAACGTCAGTGAGAAATAGGCTGCACCATAAGTGAATCATGCCTAAGCCTCAGCACTGGAAGAAGGCTAGTTCTAACCAGAGCAAATTATCACCTGAATTATTTCTCTAGGGGTAGACATGAGACCTAGAGCCTCAGACAAGTTTGAACATAGGGTCATGGCTTTAAACATGGCTTTTTGGAGCTATCTCCTATTTGTACAAGTACAAGATATCCCTGGGATTTCAATAGATTCTTCTAAGTTCTAGCTGTGATTCCCTGGAATGCATGTATTTAAGCTGCAGAGAGACAAAGGCCCTATAAGCTCATGCCTCTGATGGGTGTGGTGTGCCTGCACAGGTTGCTTTCTAAGACCCATGGTTGTCTTGGCCTCTGTGTCATACCTTTCTTCTGGCATCACTCATAATCCTCCTTTTCCTAGGACAGACATTAACCCTACTTTGAATCATGGCAACCATAAAATTGACTGTGTCCAAGTCCACAATCATCCTTCTCTGGCTTTCCCCCTCCCTTCGCTACCATTCTTTTCTCTTTTCGTGCTATTTTATGTCAAATATTTGGTTGCCTCACAGCTGATACAGTGTCATTTTGTTAAATAATGCTTTCATTTAAGTAAGATTACTGTCAGGCTGAAGCTATTTTATTGTGTTTGAAGTCAGAAAAAATTATAAAGAAAAAATCTATTTTGAGAATAACACAAGACATTTTAGTTCAGCTTTCTTATTTTTTTCTTTTAAATAGGATTATAGATCTCTAAGTCTAATATTGATTCTGACAAGTCAAAAACAATTGCTTGTATGGAGTTCTTTGAATCCTGTCCTTGAGCTGATTTTTAGCTAAACCTTCTGTTCCTGCTAGTTATGCCTTTGGACTATATGATCCTGCTATGATCCATCCATTCTACTCAGTGGCTGGGTATTCACAATCCATTTGACATACTGATTTGATGCCCATTATGGACTGACTTCCATATGCCATGAAGATGAAATCATCAAGATGTGGCTCCTGCTACTTGGGAACTCATGATCTCTCTGTAAGGATTACAGCATAGGTACTATGGCATCTCTCATTCTATGGAAGGAGTGTAAAACATTATTGTAGTGACACAGAAGTGTTACTACCTCTGTCCTGGTGAGAGAAGAGCAAGGCTGCTATGCACAGCAATATAGGCCAGGTATTGCACAAGGACAACAAATTTAAGTAGAAACCATCCATATTATGGGCATAAAAAATGAGTACATTCATTGTGGCAGTTTTGAAGTCACTGAAAACACACGTATAGCCGAAAAAAGTAGCACATTTATAAATCCTTATTAAGGCACTGTGTGGGTTAGAAGGTATCTTTAGGCAATTATGGCATTATAAAATCTGTGGAGAGGAGGTGGAGTTGCCCCTGGGATATGCAGGACTCATAGTAGGTTTTGAGTTAGGTCATAAAAGATCTAGAATATCGTGTTGAGGGTTTGGACATTATTCTAAAGTTATTACGAATCCATCAAATCTTTTGTATTTATCTATTTAAAAAATATCTTTTGGGGCTAGGAAGATGGCTTAGCAGTTTAAGGTACTTGTTTGCCATGCCTGCTGACATGCCTGGGTTCAATTCCCAGGCCATCCATATAAGCTGGATGCAAAATGTAGCTCAAGTGTCTAGTGTTTATTTGACCCTTTATTAATATAATTAGTTAATATAATATTATTTAGTGTTTATTTGTAGTGGCAAGAGGCCTTAGCACCTCGCCCCCTCTCCCCTTCCCCATACCTATAAATAATTATATTTAAAATATTTAAAAACAGGACAAGTATTTTTAAAAATGGCATGAAGAGATGGCTCAACAGTTTAAGGTGCTTCCTTGTAAAGCCTGGGTTCAGTTCCCGAGTACCTATGTAAAGCCCAACAGACAAAGTGATGCATGATTCAGGAGTTTGTTTGCAGCGTCAAGAGACCCTGGTGTACCCATACCCTTTCTCTTTATGTAAATAAATAATAAAAACAATGCTTACAACTTATATTTATAGAAAGAATGACTTAAGATGGAAAGCAAATGTAGCAACCTAGCTGTGTTGCAAATAGTGAAAATTCAAAAACCATTGAAGACAGAGGGTCTCAAACTCATAAGCCTACAGTGTGTACAGAAGTAATGAGTAAAGGTAGTAAGTGAAGTGGGTGTAAGAAACATATGATGCCCGGAAGAGTACAGGCCTCACAGAAGGGGCCAGCCATATGCATACTTGGCTGATTGTTGCCATGATGGATTCTAGACTAAGAGTGACTAGGTCTCTTTTATGTTCTCAACAATATGGCCACTTGTATATTTGTGTATATAAGTTATAAATGCTGGTAAGGGATTCAAACTTGAAAAATCACTGTTCATGCCACATAATGCAGGTCTGTATACTAGAG
>PVHP010046221.1:0-13378 GCA_004024765.1 Zapus hudsonius | reverse complement strand
GAGGAAGATCAAGAGCATGTCCCCTGGAGGACTGTCCTCAACTCTACTGCTGACAGCTCTTCTGGAGCCCCACTTCCTGAACAACAGGTAAGGGGTTGGATCTAGGAAAAAGCAATTTTATCAAATCCCCTATTGCTTGGGAGGAATGGATGCCCCTCACTGCAAGAGCACATTGTGGACTCTACAACATCATGCTGCCACAGACACATGGCTCAAAGTCTGCATCTCCAGGAGAGAGTGTCCATCACCTGTCAAGCCAAGGATAATAAATAGGTTGCTCTGTCTTGGATTCACAGGTGGACAAATACTTTAGAATTGGTCTTGGTGTCCCAGGCAAGATACCCAGTAAGGGAAGTGAAGCCCTTTGAGCATCAACATCCTGGAGCCTGAGAAGGCGCTTTGTTTTACTAATTCATGATATATTAACCCATTCAGGGTGCAGACTACCCTGCACCTCACCCAAGCCCCGAACTTAATTTACCACTAACTTGTCAAGATCGTTTCCACAGACGTACACTCCCATATTGAGAGAATAACTTAGTTTACTGTGTCCATGTAGAATTCACCTCTGGTGTCCTCTTGAATGGAGGAGGTGCCACCTTGGGCTGGCAGGATCCGGATCCTAGGCTCCAGCCCTAAGGTGTTTCTGGGGTAGAGCTTGAATTTCAGCTATAGGTATGGAGACTGCCATTTGAATGCTTCCTGGAGTTCCTGCTGCTTTACTGTGAGTGTGTTTGCCTTTGATGGAGGTTTCTCCCTCTGCTTGGACTGTGAAAGGGGGCCTGTCTCTCTTTCATCATGGAACTTCCCCTAGTTCTGTAGCCTCAATAAATCCTTTCTTCCCATAACTATGCCTAGTTTTGTGAGGGGTCAGAATAGGTAGCTAGACTCAATAACATACAGACAGTGAGGGACGGAACCCTATGATCTCATGTCACAACCTCAGCACATCCCAGCCATGCACAGAGCTTGCCCAGATGTGGGCGGATCTCTCCCCTTCCAAATGCAGGAAGTTTGGCTACCAGCTTGGGCACAGGTGAGTGCCCATTCCTGAGCACAAATTCTAATCAAAAATCCACAGAGACCCAAGGTCTTTCCCCATTTTGTCCTTTGCCTTTAGACATCTCTCCGGGCTGGGTCTCCATTTGGGTAAGATGATTATTTTTCTCCCACTCGGGAGGAAGTGGCCAGAGTGGGAGAGAACCCCCTTTATCATTTTTAAATCATTTTTTAATATTTTTATTTTTACCTTTTAATCTCCTTTTGACATGGGACCATCAGGCCACGTGGTGTTAGGTCACATTCTCTTTTCCCCTGACCCTTCCCTTTCCCTGTTCTAAATATCCCTGTAATGTTTATAAAGTCTGGTGTTTCATAAAAATCAATCTCAGTCTGATTTACCAATTCTTCAGTTTATTGAAAGTCAGGAACTCGGGGTTTGAGGTTTGAGGACTCTTTCTTCATCCCCTCCATCCCGTTTCAGTTTGGAGGTTCATCCAGCGGTGTGTGGCTGAATATGAGAGGTTCGTTCAGTGTTGTGATTCAGCTCAAGAAATTGGTCTCAATTTGCAAACGGGTTCATAGCTCAATTTCAACTGGAACATAATTCACAGCCCAACGTATATGCCTCAGGATGGACACTGTCCCCAAACTATCCTCTACCATATGGACGACTCACCCCAAATCTTCTTATTTAATGTCTCCTGTGGGGATAATCTTCACTGGTGAAATCCTTCATTCATTCAAGTCCTATTGATAAAACCTATGTTCTCTAACCTTCCTAGACTTAGTTTCTTGTTTTTAAAAATCCACTTAGGAATTCAGAATGTCCAGTTGCTTTAAACATGCTGTGACTGAGAATATTCAAAGGCCTTTGGCACAAGACTTTTGTTTTTAACACAGTTACCGAAAAAAAAAAAAGTTTCAGAATTTAGGAAAAAAAAAAAACAGAATGATCATAGTTTTCCACATCAGCTCCTTTCCTGGGGCCAGTAGTGTCTAGTGCTGGGCCTGTCTATACCAGAGGTCATACACTACAAGTAATGGAAGTGAGGAGGATGAGGTAGAGAACACAGCCTTTTCACAGGAGTAAGTATGTTCCTTCTTTATGTATAGAAGCAATGTTTCACCAAAAAGAAAAGCAATATCTCACAAACATGAGATTTAACAACATATATGATGCTTAGTAGCTATGAGACAGACTGGAATTTCATGTCTGTGAACATGAATAAATTTAATCTCTGCGTGCAAGCAGGCAGGGGAATTAGGATGAATGTACCCACCCTGTCTCCTCTGCTTCACGTGTGGCTGTTCTGAGAGAGCTGAGATTCCTCATTCTTCTGCCAACATTTCAGGACAAGAACCTAGCAGCTGATGGGAGCCCAGCATAGGATCAAGGCAGTCTGTGAGCTCAGGCCCCAGTGTGCTCTATTGTTCTGATCCTTGAGCCTCTTCCTAATTCTCAGAAAACCTGCACTCAGAAGAGTAACTCATGTGGCAGCTGAGCCTCCCCAGGCTGGGAGGTTTATGCTCGGGGCTGTATAACTGTGGTAGGAAACCATATATATTGCACACAGTAATAAACTCCAATATCCTCAGGCTCCACCCTGCTGATTGTGAGTGTGAAATCTGTCACTGACCCACTGCCACTGAATCTGTCTGGGACCCCAGAGTATAGGTTGGAAACCTGATATGTCAGGAGCTGTGGAGACTGGCCTGGTTTCTGCAGAAGCCAACTCAAATAGGTGTTTCCATCATTGCTCACGATGCTCTCACTAGATCTACAGGAGATGGAGGCAGACTCTCCAGGGGCAACAGGCAATAGGAGTGGAGTCTGGGTCATCACAACATCCCCACTGGGTCCTGAAATTATATGCAAGGTTATGAGCGACAGTGACATTTTCTATGACATCCTTTTTGTTAGTTACTTCATTCTAATTAGTTTTCACGCTTATGAAATTCTTTAATACAAAAAAAAATCACAGGTATTTCCAAAGCATAAATGGCTTCCAGAAGTCAGCTCCAGTGTACAATCTTCATGCTACTCAAGATTCTGGTCAGAGCACTTATCCTGGGCCTTCTGGAATCCAAATCACGCCCACAGATCTGAATCTCACATGTTCATACTGAAGGATAAGACCTAAACTTCTAACAAATGAGCAGAACCCACCAAGCAACAATGTCCCCCTTCCTTCCTCATCTCCCCTGTGCTTACCAGGAATCCAGAGCATGAGCAGCCCCAGGAGCTGAGCTGGGCTCATCATTCTGAGAAGCTCAACTAAGGGTTCTCATAAGTCAAGACAGGGCTAGAGCTGATAATTTATCTGAGACTTAAGAGAAAAGGCCCTCCCTAGGGAGCCATATGCAAATACCCTGGTGGGCACAGCTGTGTGCAGAGCCAGGAACAAAATGGCCCATTCTTGTTTGTAAATGACATACAAGTTATTTCTTTTGTTAGGATGAAAATCTACATAAAACTAAGTTCATGTCCATGTGCCTGGGACAGTGGACAGATGGAGTCCCCCATGGGTTTCTGGATCAGTCAGGAGGACACAGCGCACACAGCCCTCCCACACTGCACAGCATCAGACATGCTGTACTTGTAGGTGTGCACCCAGATTAAGCTTTGAGAGGGGATTAGCCACCTTGCCTGGCCACCTTCCAGCCCCACCCTCCTGATACTGATCCTCATGGCTTTATCCAACAAGAGCATGGGCACCAACTAGTTGAAGAGTATGCTGATTGTTAACAGGTTAATTCTTCGGAATATTACTGACAAATGTTGGGAAAGATATTTCCCTGGAAACTAATTAAACTTTCCAGAGCAGTCAGGTCTAAAGAATTTGAAGAGGAAAATTACCTTCTCTCCACCAGATGAGAGGTATCACTTTTAGCGCACTAGGACAAGGGTAACATTTTTACACTTTTACTGAGGGTAGGAATGTGCAATTGAATGAAATAATAGGTGTGATATTGTCAATAAAATGTTACATTTATTCGTTATCTATAAACCATGTTGATCTAAGCATAATCTTATATGCTAAGTGACAAAATTTGTGATTATTTTATTCCCAATGAACCTTGTTCTTTGCATTCTCACTATTTGTATTGTTTTTCTACACATGGTGTCTGGTCTACTCTGTATAGGTAGCTGCTTTTCTCTGTGTGAGAAACAGTCTCCCCTGTCTATGTGTGGGTCAGCCAGGAGTCCATAGGTCAAACTAGATCCCGCACATTGGATTAGAAAAGTCCAAATTCACTGTTTTATTGTCTTGCTGAAGCCTGCAGCAGTGGGTGAGGTTTCCAAGAGCCTTCATCAGAATGCCTGCTGAGGAACACAATTTTTATTATGTGAAATTTGCATAAACCTTGAAAACTCACCAATTACAATATATCTCATGCATGTCTCTAATTTTTTGTTTCTCTTAAAGATAGGATAACGTAAACATGTTAAAAATTGCCTGTCATGGTGATGCACACTTTGAACGCCAGCGCTTGAGAAGCAGAGGTAGGAGAATCGCCATGAGTTTAAGGCCACCCTGACTCCCTACCTTAAAAAATAAAATAAAAATCTATATTTGGTCCAAAAAAGGCTTTGAAATTAATATTACCATGCTACTTTTGGACAGAATGTATGAAATTCGTAATTCTGAAAAACAAAACTGCTTAACTTGAATTCACTGTTGTAGCAAGACAACCAAATGCACAGTAATCACGGCTGTTCACTACAAACTGAATCCTGAATTGAAAAGTCAGCAAAGGAGTGTGACCACCATGCGGCCTCAAGTAGGGAGAACAAATGTCTCTATTTTCACCAAGGATGAGAACCAGGAAGGACATGCACAGGGGAGTTGTTTTGCTGTTTTCTCTGTGTTTTCATAGCCTGTTGGTTTAAGGGTTATTTAGACTTGCTGGCTTCTGTGATTTGAGTTTCATCATGGCAGCTGAGCTGTCTACTGAGCAGACAGGTGGCTCACATCTTTTTATCAGCATCAGGACAAAAGTAGCATGAGTGAATGCTGTGCACAGAACACGGAGCAGGGCTGGACTCACTGAGCATTTAATGCTATGTTCTTCCTCCCGTTTTCCTCTCTTTCAGTGTGAAACCATAGATAACCTCTGTAATAGCTTTCTCATTGTCTCTTCTGTGTATGAGCATTAAGATACTGAGCTAGAGTCAGGAATGAGGCTGTGTGCTAAGTTTGAATCCTTGGAGAACGTTACTTTCTGAAACCTGAAACCTTTTTATCAATTTGAACCCACAGATATGATTGGATAGAAACATTTGTGTTAACATTTACCTGTAAAGAACAGCCAGAACCACAGCTGTCTCTGTATGCCTTTCTAGGCCAAGTCATGTGGACGATCAATATAAGCTATCACACCTGAACTGCAAGAAAGGAAGACTCGTACTCCTCATCAAATTACTCCGAGCCTTCATCTGGAGAAAAATCGGTACACAGTGTGATCCAGTGGTTGAATTTTGTTGAATTCTTCACTTAGTGCCAGGCACTGTGAGGTCATGAATATCGAGGCCATTTATCTGACTCAAGCATCAGGGGACTCAGGTGGTGTGCAGGGAGAGACCTGAGTGGTAGGTGGGCCCTGACTCAGGAAGGGCTCTGGCATGGGGGCTAAGTTGTTCATAAATATCTCTAGTGAGGAGGGGGAACTACTCAATGGATAAAGTGCTGGCCATGCACGTGGGAGGATGGAAATTTGAAAATAATATATGCACAATCCTATATGGAAACTTGGTATGTGAGAAAATATACACCAGTGAATTTCCTGTCATAGTTCTTTATTAAAAACTTGTTCTTGAAAGATCTATTTTTCACAAAATATGCTTTTTAAGGTGCTTTATTTTTTAAAATGCCAGCTGTTGTGTGAAATTAACGTGAAATCATAGCATGTCCTCCAAGGCTCATGGAGCATTGCAAAAGATGGGCAGAAAGAATGCCAGAGCCACCTGGTGACAGTGAGACATTGTCCTCCCCACAAGAACTGACTGGCTGCAACCATGACCCCAGGAGCTACTCCAGTGAAGAGGGCCCTCAGCGGACCAGGGTGGAGGAGGGGGGACATAGGAGGAAAGCCTATGGGAATATGACCAATTTCCTATATGTTCACATGCTAAAGTTCCCAGTAAACATTTTTACAAAAGAAACTGTGTAGACCTGACATTGCCATTTCTGTGGACACTTTGACTTGACTGCCCCCTGTGGTTGTGAAGAAAGCACCAAATGAAGTAAAACAAGAAAATAAGGGAATGACAATGTCAAATTTTAGTTTCTCCTGAAAACATTGTTAGTAAAAAATCATGATAAGAGAAGTTAAATAATCTGAAAATGATCTGAAACTCATGCCTGACAGGACTGAGTCACACTAGGAGGACATGAACGCCACTCCCTGGAGGGTCTCTAGGGCTTCAGCTTCCAGTGTGGAGGCAGGAGGTGGCTCTGAGGCCAGCCTGGCTCTGCCCTGTGCCCTGTTTGCAAAGGAGAGGTGACCAGTGGCTGTGACTAGGGTTTCTCTGGCCATGTCCCCTGAGGCTGCCCTGGTTTCCACTCACCCTCTGGGCATGTTAGCTACCCTTGATACAGTGAGAGACTGAGTCTCTCTGGGGTGATTGGTGTTTTGGGCTGTTACACTTTGCAGGAGTCCATGTGTGTGACTCACTGGAATAGAATGTGTCCAGTGTCTACAGATCCCTCCTTGTGGGAAAGGCAGAAATCTAATTTTGGGTGGGTGTTTCCACTTGTGAATATCTACAAGAAATTCACTCAGGACATTTCTGTGCAAGTCACTTTGTATGAACTATTATTTAAATTTTAAATTTGGTCTACCTTATTAAAGATTCAAATATCATTGTATGAGATGTAGAATCTGTTATTAGGTTTAGGAATTCATTTCTACTGTACTTCAGCTCCTTGATCTATAACAGCATTGTCTTATTTTGTTTATTGAAATTGTCTTTTACTAAAATCATGCCATATAATCAATGGTATTGGGATGATTCTTACCTGCGAGCCAGAGCAATAGCAATCCCGGGAGATGAGTTAGGACCATCACACCTGTGGTGTCCAGATGGGGACTGAGTCTTGTTCAGAGTGTGGACAGACTGTGAAGAAGTCCTCGAGTTAGTGGGCTGTCCTGTGGCACATGCAAACCACCAGGGCAGGGCAGGGCACAGGTGCAGGGCTGGAGCATGTCAAAACCTCAGCAAAGTTCAGGATCCCCACCTGATGCTCCAGGCTTCACCTTGCATCACAGATCATACACACAATTGTAGGAGCTGTTTTCCAACTCATTTTCAGATTTTGAAAGACATCAGTAATAATCAAAAGGAATAATGTATCTCATCACTCCATAGAGACAATGCAGAATATCCCTGCTTAGGGGAGATCATAGTAAACTCTTAGAGAATGAACTATTTAGGAGTTTAATTCACACTAAATAATTATGATTATAAAATATTTATAACCTATTTATAGCATGAGGAGTTTGCAATTATTTAATTTCCATCTGAAATCATAATTTAGAGGAGGGGCTCCCCAAGATCTTACTGTTGTATGACAGCCAGTGATTTGAGAAGCCTGGTTAGTCCCTCCCACTGCTTCGTCAGGGGCCTGAACTATAAGGGAACTTGCTAGCAACCGATTTTCAGAAACCGGTTCAATGAGAAATTAAAATAACCCATCATTATTCTGACTATTTTCAGGGATTTTCCTTCACTGTGCTCCTGAGGGTTGTTATAAATATTTTAAATTTTTTCCTGATTGTTATGTTCAGTATCTGGAATTCAGAAACAGAGTCATGATTTAGAGGAATTATGCTCCTTCCTTTGTCATATTCCCTGTGTGCTGTGAATCGGGTTGTTTGTATCTCTCTCCTGGTTATGCTTGGGAACCTTGTAGGTGAACAAGTGAGTCTGAGAGCTGGATCCCTAATGCCATTCAGAGAGGAGAACACACACAGCTGGAAAGGAAACCACATGAAACCACTTAAGCTACAGAACTGCAGTTAACATTGACTGAATCCCATCAGGCTTCCCCAACGGCCACAAGCCAGAGAATGGAGAATCTGTAGGAAGTGAAAAATTACCTAAGGTCATTATGGGCATCGGGGCATTAGAGATGCTGAAGAGAGCAGGGGACAGAAACTGGCCAGGTAGCTTATGGTTTTCAGGGCCCCAAAGTGAAATCTAGGCAGCGCTTGTTTCAAGTCTCCAGTTCTTCCTAAGATTCTTCTCAGTTCCTATCTCAACCCCCGACTCCCCCAGCAACCAAAGGAGAGCTCCAGACCAAGTACTGTATCAACTGCCGACCTTCACATGTGCCCTTCACGGTCTCATTAACTTTTATTCCCCTATTCCCAAAGTCATCAGCAATATTTTTCTGGAGATTAAGGAATCTGTTTATATGTTATTTTTCAAAGTTCCACTGAGTACTACTTATGTTTCTTCACTTTCAAATGTTTACAAACTATGATTTTTAGTAAAGCACCAAGTTTGGAATTCAGACAAGGTGCATTATATTTCACTCTAATGTTATGGAAATGCTTGTAAATCATGTGAAATTAGGCTGTTCTTTTTTGAGTTATTTACCAAAGTTGTTTCCTGCCTGTGAAAATGGGGAATAATGAAGGATTTTCTTTTTTCTACTTTGCTGAGGTCGTAGTATCCCATATTGTGACTTCCCCGTTATGGAGAAGGAGGCACACTAAGAGAAAGTAGTAATCAGAAATGCAGTTAGCCAATAAAAACTTAAAAAAAAATTCAGCAAACAAGAAAAAAAAAAGAAACTGTAGTTAGGAACAGGAAGCTGTGAATATCCTACTCTGTGTAATATTGTCACAGTTAACTCCTTCAGGAAAGTTCCATAGAGCCCCTCCCCTGAGTGGGAGGTGTCTAGCTAGAGTTCAAACCTAGGTGCTAAAACTGATTGGTCAGGTTTGGACCAATCAGCTGTCTCTCTGCTCACCTGGGGCAGGGAATACTCACTGAACAGGTAATTCTGCTTCTTCTTCCTTCACATGACCTAGCCAAAGGAAGCTAGGTAAGGTCTCCCAGGACCACACCAAATCTTAATGGCTGCGGTGAGGGGATGGATTTCTTTCCCTCATGGACCTTTCCTTCTCATGATCTTTTCTTTTCCTGCTTGTTTAGCTGAACAGCATAGATTTTGGCTAAAACCTCTCCCATGTGTTCTCCCCACACTGGTGGCAGGAGATCTCTGTAACTTCCCATTTTCCTTTAAATAAAGTCTCCCACTATACCTTATCCTCTGGTGGTCTAGAATTTTAATTCTTGAACTTTATAGACAAGAATTCAGGTACTTCTTAAGTTCTGAGGTGCATTGGAATTTGCTGGGTATTATTTAAGTTCTAATCCCCAACTCTCCTGCTATAATACTAGAAGTGGCTCTAATTGCACAACCAGAAAGAATATTTACATAAATCAACAAAAAGAATACAATTCAATTCTAAAAATCTCTAAAAGTTTGGATTGTCATGAGTCATCTTTAGTTTCCCTCAAATGGCTTCATTTGTCTGTGAATTTAATTCCTGTATGTGCACAAGAAAGGAAGGATTGTGGGGAGGGCTGGAGAGATGACACAATGACACTTAAAGGCACTGGCCTGCAAACCCTGGTGGCCTGGATTTGATTCCCCAGTTTCCATATGAAAGCCAGATGCACAAAGTGGCACATGAGTCTTGCGTTCATTTGCAGTGGCAAGAGGCCCTGTTGCACCTATCACCCCCTTCTCTTCTCCTTGCAAATAAATAAAAATATTTTAAAAACTTTTTTTCAAAGAAAACATACCAGTTAGCTGTCCTTTCACCGTGGGGTATTCTTAGGGCACCAGGTCTTCATCACTAATTCTTATCATGCCAAAGGCACAGCAGGTTCCAGTGGCCCCGGGGCAGAGTCATGCAACAGCTGGAGCAGATGCACCATCTGCAGCATATTTTTCTGAGACCTTTAACATCCTCTTGCTCCCCAGGCTGAGAGAACCTGCTGTGATGATCTTGGGACAAACAACATATGATGTACGTGGGCCATGCAAGGCAGGGAGGTTTTTGTTCAGGCCTGTATCACTGTGCGAGGTATATGTGTACCTTGAAGGCAGTAATAAACCCCAAAGTCCTCAGGCTCCACCCTGCTGATTTTGAGTGTGAAATCTGTCTCTGATCCACTGCCAATGAACCTTTCTGGGACCCCAGGATCACGGTTGGAAACGCCATAAATCAGGCACCTTGGAGACTGGCCTGGCTTTTGCAGCAACCAGTTCAAATAGGTGTTTCCATCACTATATAGGAGACTCTGACTAGCCCTGCAAGAGATGGAGGCAGGCTCTCCAGGAGTGACCAGCAGGGACAGCGGAGTCTGGGTCATCACAACATCCCCACTGGATCCTGAAATAATAATAGTAGTAGTAGTAGTAGTAAAGAAAATCCAGGTTATGCATAAATACAGTTATACTTCCTATGATTTTTTATTTACTTTTGATAATCACAATTTGCTCCTGGTCTAAAACTGTTCAATGTATGTTTTTTTAAAAGTTACTGGAAAAGTATCACAGAACACGTGAAAACCTTCTGCATGACCCCTGTCTACCCATATCAGTATCTTTACCAAACACTGGCTACTGTTCATTCTGGAACTTTCTTCAACCTGACAGATTTAAACTTCACAGCCCATACAGGAGAATGAGATCTTCCCACCTTCCACATGGACAGAAAGCATGAACGCTAGAGGGGTTGCAGAGCACATCTCCTCTCCTCCTTCTTCCTCTCCCGGGGGCCTTACCTGGGATCCAGAGCATCAGTAAGCCCAGGAGCTGAGGAGGGAATAGCATTCTGAGAACTTGAACTGAGGAGTCCTAGCAGTCAAGAAAAAAAAACAGCTGAGCTTTTATCTCTGACTTGCATGGATTGGCCTCCCAGGGGAACAGTATGCAAATGCCCCATGAGTGTCACAGTGTGTGAAGAAGCAAGTGGATGCAAGGCCTGCTCTTGTGAGCAACTGTCAGCCTAGGTTCTGCCTTTGGAGGAGCACCAGCGCAGTTCCTCTAACAGTGAGCAGAACAGGTCCAGAGTCCAGTGTGAGTATCTCTGTCTGTGGGGAGGCCTTAGTGCAGAGGGCCTCTCAACCCTATCTCTGCATCCGACCCCAGCGACATGGAGGTGAGCATGTAGGTCAATCACTGAGAGGAGAAGAGCCACCCTGCTCGGCTTCCTTTTAGCTAGTGTGGCTGAGAGCTGTGTCCACCACCAGCAGTGATGCTAAAGTCCTTTATCCAGTAACAGCAAGGTTGAGCTGGACTGATTGCTCTTGTAGCTTTGTGTCACCTAATTATGGTTTGGATTGCTCCACAAGCATTGTAAACAGTCCATCCCTGGGATCAAAGAAATAAACATCCATAAGAGCACTCAACTAAAAAGGAATTTCTAGGGAGAAAAATAATCTCATCTTTTCAGGTAGGGAGCTCACATTTTTTTCTTAAGATAAGATTGAAAGATCAGACAATTTAAGTTTCAGAGTGGGGATCTGAAGTCCAGGCATTATTTTGGATGATATAGTATTATCATATCCTACTTCATCATCATATCTATTTATAAGAAAGGCCAGGGCCTGGAGAAATGGCTTAGAGGTTAAGGCATTTGCCTGCAAAGCAGAAGGACCTGAGTTCTGTTCCCCAGTGTCCATGTATAGACAGATGCATAAGGTAGTACAGGCGTCTGGAGTTCCATTGCAGTGGCTGGAGGCCCTTATGTGCCCATTCTCTCTGTGTGTCTGACTCATTCTCTCTCTCTCTCTCTCTTTCTCTCTCTCTCATATAGAAATAAATAAGATAAAATATTTATAAGAAAAGTCAAAGGATTTAATAAGAATTCCTTTGAGGCAATGGGCTAGAATAAGGAAGAATTTTGTATACTTGTCTCTAAGTGCTGATTGGGGAGATTCTGTTCATTACTTTATTCTGGTCAAAAATGCTTGACCTAAATAAAGATATGGCTTTCCTTTTCTTTATTTTTAAAATTTTTTTTCAGTCTCTCACACAGTTGTATATGGGGCAGCCATAGCCAGGAGTTTAAAGTTTAAGCCAGAGTCCTTTCCTCAAAATTGCAAGACCTGGACAGGCTGTTCTGATGGCTCAATGAAATCTAAACCTATAACTAAGATTTTTCTAAGTCCTTCAGGAAAATACCAGTTAAGGAACAGCTACACTGAGGGATGAGAGCTACACTAAGACAAGAGCTTTAAGAGTGTACAACTTTGTTGTTTGGCTACTAGTTTATTGTGCTTTTGTGATATGGTCCCAGATATCCACCATGGAAACCTTAATTATGGGAAAGGTGAAGCTCTGAGAAGCTGGTCATTGTTCTTCATATTTGAAAAGTATCTTTGAAAATATTGTTTAAAAATGTGCTTTAAGATGCTTGAATTTCTGAGAGCACTACTGTTTGTTGTTTTGTGAAAATAACACAAAGCCATAATTGTGCCCAATTCTGATTTTGTGAAATTAGCATAAACCTTGAAATTCTCCACATCCAAATATATCACCCAACACTACAATTGTCCTGAAATATACTGTAACATTTAAATATGTTTAAAAAATCTTTATCAGAAAATAACTGAAATTTCCCTGTGTGACTTTGAAGCAGAAACAGCCATATTCCTAGCTGTGTAAGATCTCCATTTCCCTTATTGTAACAACCCGAACTGTGGTCTGGACAACGACTGAGTGCAGCCCAGTCTGTTCCATGCACGGGGAACAGTGCATTGTAAGAATGGTGGAAGGCTGTGAGGTCGACTACCAGCTGTGTTCAAGCTTGGAGCTGGGTGTCCCTGTGCTGTGCCTCTAATCATGAGAGACTTCAAGCTGGAGGTCAGACACGTGCAGGTGATTTGTATGGAGGTCGTCTCTGTCTCCCCACATGCTGTCAGTTTAGGGCCCATAATACCAGTAGGCTGCTGTGATAACAGTGGCCTTTGACTGTTAGTGACTGTGAAGGGGTGTGTGATAGGATCACTCATCTTGCATCCTGTCCTGCAGCTTTGTGAACCCATACAGCCCCAAAGCACACTGCACTGTGTGAGATGGAAGACACCCAGACTGACTACTCAGATCCAATGGCTGCTCTCCTGGATGAAAGGGGAGAGGTTTTCCTTGTGTGGGAATTGATGTCAAGCAGGCCACATCTTGGATAGTCCCTCCTTGCGATTTGGTTCAAGTACATTTGTGAGTCGCAGCATTTGTGGGATTGAACACAGCTTATTCAAACAAGACTCAAGGCTGGAATCTGACCTCCTCTCCTACTGACTGCAAATTCTTATTGCAGAGCCTGCCCTGCCACAGCTGGATCAAAATTT
>PVHP010046220.1:0-13371 GCA_004024765.1 Zapus hudsonius | reverse complement strand
GAGCTATGCACACACACACACACACACACACACACACACACACACACACACACACACACACGGTGAGTTGTCCCTTGCCTAATACACTTGGGAATAGAAGTGTTTCTGATTTCTTCAGTCTTTGGAGTTTTTACATATACATATTAAAATATCTTGGGGAATGGAACTCCTCCAAGTCTCAATTCAAAATCCATAATGTCTGATATATACCTTATAGCATAGTCTGAAGGTAATTTAATATAATATATTTTTATTTATTTGCATGGGGGGATGCTAGGGTCTCTTGCCATTGCAAATGAACACCAGATGCTTGCACCACTTTTTTTTTTTAAATGTGGTTTTATGTAGGTTTTGGGGAATTGAACTTGGGCCAGCAGGTTTTACAAACAAGCACCCTTAATTCCTAAACTATCTCCCCAGTCCTAACACAGTTTTTAAAAATATTAATTTTTATTTATTTGCAAACAGAGAGAGAAAGAGACAGAGACAAAGAGAACAGACACACCAGGGCTCTAGCCACTGCAAACAAATTCTAGATGCATGCACCACTTTGTGCATCTGGCTTTATGTAGGTACTGGGGAATTGAACCCAGGCTGTCAGGCTTTTTAAGCAGGTACCTTAGCCACTGAGCCATCTCTCCAGCCCCCCATACAATATTTGTAAGTGTACCTACATGACTTGGCTGTGGCTAGTCACTAAAGTCAGCTGTAGAAACCTACTTAAATCATATTAGCACTCTTTTGAGCATTTTAGATTTTAGCCTTTCCCATTAGGGATGTTGAGCCCATATCAAATAATTAGAGTAGCCCCTATATTTTTTTGTTTTGTTTTTTTTTATATTTTATTTATTTGAGAGAGAGAGAGAGAAAGGGCACACCAGGGCCTCACCTCCAGACACTGCAAGTGAACTCCAGACACATGCACTCTCTTGTGCATCTGGCTTTATATGGGCACTGGGGAATCGAACTCTGGTCCTTCTGCATTGCAGACAAATGCCTTAACCGCTAAGCCATCTCTTCAGCCCTAACCTCTAGTTTTTATTGTGAGCACTAACTAGCTAGCTGTTGCAGGTATTATTCTGAACCTACTCCATGTTTATCCTCACAACAGTCCCATGAAATAGATCCTATTGCCCCCACTTTACAGGAGAGAAAACTGAGTCTCACAGGGGTGAAGCGCTTGTACTAAGCCACACAACTAAGTGCATAGAGCTGAGCTTTAGATGTAGGCCAGTTGATTCCAGAGGCCTTTCAAATTCCTACCCTTCTGCCAAAGGCGAGCTTGGTGAGATTAGGAAATCTTCTATTCAAGGGTCCCTCCTCTCTCTTCTGTAGCCATCCCTGTGGCATCCATGACAATTACATTCCTTTTATTTCCCCTTGCTCTTCTTCCTCCGTCCCCCAGTGGACCCATAATACAGCTGACTAGCAGTAGGGGGGGGTGGGATCTCCAGTTATGGACCGGTGCCAGGAACTGTGCCAAGTATGTTACAAGACTCTCATTTAAAGGCTGGGGACGTGGCTCCACAGGTAAGAGTGCTTGATGCACAGGCTCCAGAGCCTGAGACCCAACACCTCAGCTGGGCGAGGCCAGGCACATCTGTCTGGGGACTCCCAGGTCAGCCAGTCTGACCAGAAAAACAGCAGTGCCATGTTTAGTGAGAGACTCTTGTCTCAAGGAAACACACCCAACCTTCTCCTCTGGCCTCTACATGCATGTGCGTGAGGTGTGCGTGAGGTGTGCGCGCGCGCACACACACACACACACACACACACACACACACACACGTGCATATACCACACACCCACCATACTACAATGCTACACACATGCACACACACAACTTTTTTTTAAATCTCATTTAATCTTCACAAAGTCTTATGAGAAAAAGCGGTACAGAGAAATAAGGAAATTTTCCCCACATCAATAGCTGGTGAGAGGTATGGCTCAAAGTCAAACACAAGCTGCGTGACTCCAGAAATGTCTCCACTCTAAAAGACTTCAGAGGTCTCTTGTGTCTCATGGACTACTGGAAAGCCTTGTGCCCTCCAAAGCCTCGGGCACTTCTGCACAAGACACTCAGTGGTATTCACAGCCAGCTGCCAGAGAAGGGTCCCTTTGCCAGGCCACTCCTCAGTAAGACACACTCCTTTATTTGGGTGCTGGGTGCATTAGCTAGCTGCCACTGAATAAGTCCTTAATTAGCTGCCCTGGCTTCATTTGCATAATGGATTTCACTTTGTTCTTAAGTTAATGGTGTTTTTGCAACAGAACAGTAACCTCTTGGTTCATGGCCATTAAAATAACTGCCACCCTGAAAGGTGGAGCCAGGGTTACATAAAGGGAGTTCAGTCAAGAGTGCACAGGGGTCAGGCAAGGAGGCAGGGATGCTCCATGTTGCCCTTGTACGACAGTCATTCCAATTCCCTGGGGTGTCTGAAGGGTCAGTGACAGGAGCCCTAAGAGTTGAAGAGAACCATAGGATAAGGGGGAAACAGCTTTGGGGTTACGTCTTGGCCCATGGAGCACCCCTATTTTGTTCCCTGGGGAGAGTGTATTAATGATATAGATTTATAGGGTCGTTTTTGGGGTGAGGACCCAGCACGAAAAGTTACGATGCCAGTAAGAATATAAAGAACCAGGAGAATAGCTGCCTCTCCCATTTCAACCCAAGGCCTAAGTGAAGTGTCCCTTCAAATTCCAGAAGGTTCCATGGAGGCCTGCCCTGCTCTGGGTAACTATCCACAGCGTCTCTCCAACAGTTTTCTCTCCTCCTCTTCTTTTTTTAATTTAGATTTTTCTGGGTAGGCTCTCACTCCAGCCCAGGCTGACCTGGAATTTACTCTGTAGCCCCAGCCTGCCCTTGAATTCACAGAGATCCTCCTAGCTCACCTCTTTCTACCTCCCAAGGTCTGGGATTTAAGATGAGTGCTACCACCCCGGCTTCCTACAGTTTTCTCAACCCAACTTTCGCTAGCCTTGAACAGATGATCAGGGCAATAGCCCTGCAGGGTGATAGTGAGATTGGATGTTTCCCTGGGACTGACTGGCCCTGCTTTCCTGGTCATGTCCCTTCTGTTACAAGTTAAGTTCACACGCTGCAGCCTCAAACCTTCAGAGCACCCAGAGGTGGGAGGCCCCTTGATTCAAAGGCCTCCTTCCCTGCCCACCTGTGCAGCTGGGTGCCAGCCTCGCGCTCCAGCTGGGCCCATATCCGGTAGCACTCATGCATCATCTGTGTGTAGAATTCCTCAGGGTATGCCTTTCGGATTATGCGGCTCTGTCCATGTGAGCTTCCTCGGGAATGTGGTAGAAGGAACTAGAAGTGGGGAACAAGGAAGACAACGGAAGTCCCTTATGTTAAACCACCTTCAGGAGTCATTTCATAGTGTCCTATCAACCTCAGACTAGATACTGAATCCAGGACCTCACACATGCTAGGTAAGCACTCTACACTGACCTGTATGCCCGGCCCTCTTTTTACGTTTTATTTTGAGACAGGGCCTCAGGCTGGCTTTGAACTTGCTATATATATATAGCTATAGCCCAGGCAGTCCTGGAACTTAGGATCCTCCTACCTCAGTCTCCCAGATAGCAAGGATGACAGGCCTGGTCATCTGGAATATTTCCAAACCCTCTTTCTACTATCTCCAATATGGCCAATTGACAGTCAGTGGCTAGAAGTTCCTCAGTCGCACTAACTAACCTAAGCTTCCTTTATGCAAGCCTCGCTGGCATCCTCAAATCCCTTTGTCAGTGAATCCTCAATCATCCTGCTGTACTCTGACCCCACGGAGAGAAAAGCACCAAGAATCTTGCAGACTGCTAATCTAACCCCTTCACTTTATGGAAAGGACAATGATTGTTTTTGACATTGACATCTCACTGCGGTTTCAGATTACTCTGAATAAGGGAACTAACTACCTTGGGATTTAGAAAAGATGGAGAGCTTCCTGAGGGGATGAAGTGGGAATTCCTAAAGCTTTGAGTCCACTGATAGAGAAAGGAAGACAATCCCTAACTCCTCCATTTCCAGGAAGAGTAAGCCTGGAAAGCGGCAGACAGAATGGAAAGGAAGAAGTCACCAAGGTGGAAACCTTTGCATGATGGGCTGGATGGACCTGCCTCACAGAGATCCTGAAGGTCCCCAGGGCCACCCCCCATCTGCAGCGGTCACTGTACACAGCACTCCATGGAGGGTGCTGTTTCTCAAAGGTGGCAGAATAAACAGAAGCTTCTGCTGGGTTCTGGAAGGAGAGTCAGGGAAAATACAGAGAAGGACCCTAGATCTGAGTCTGACACAGCAGACTTTGCCTCTAGGCAAAAATGTCTTACTTCAGGTTACCCAGAGCAGAACTGAGTCCCCCCACACATGTCCCCACCCTCCCCCGTTGGATCAACCACTTGGCTACAGAAGAGACAGGGTAACAAGAATGAAGAAACCAGGACCTCGGACACTTCTTGTTCAAGGGCAAGAACTGAGGGACAATCAAAAGAAGAAATACACCAAGAAAGCCCGTGTGGATTTGAGGAAGGGTGGAACTTTCTTTGAAATGTCATGAAACACTTGAAGTAGCTAAACTCCAACTACACAGAATCCGTGATGTTAGGCCCTTTGGATTCACCCACAGCTCTGGAAAGCCCACACTAGGGGAGGACAGAGAGGGTGAAAGGGTCACAGTACCTGCTCCAGCAGGAGGACCCTCTTTCCATGTTTGGCCAGGTGGTATGCCGTGAAGCATCCCTGGATGCCTGCCCCGATCACAATGGCATCATACAGATCTTTCTGAGCAGCCATGAGGTCCACAACCTACAGCCAGAGAGACCACAAAGGAGAAGGCAAAGGCAGGCTGCAGGGGGAGGAGGAAGAAGGCAAAGTCCAGTTTGGCAGGTGTTCCCACAATGCCACGGGGCTGTGCCCTTCTCCCTCCCTCCCTTCCTCCCCATAAGCCTGGCCCAGGGCTCAGCCTCTGCCTCCCCTGCAGAGCAGAGCTGGGTAGACTGATTTGTGAGGTTTAGCCCCGCTCAGCTGCCAGTCTCACCCTGCATCTAGCTTTCTATTCTTGGCTCAATTATTGTCATGCAAATGGGCTCCTTCCCATGCCACCTTCCTGTCTCATTATGATCTTTGTCTCAGGACTTCGGCCCTGGAATTTCAATGCCTCCTAAACCAAGCTGGGCACCAGGAATGCTGCCCCCTCCCCCCGGCTGGCTTTCCTCTCTGCAGCCTGATGTCCTTTAGAGATTCGAAGAACTTGGCAGGATGCCCAGAGTACAGCCCACTTTCCTGGTGGGTGGTGAGGTCAGGGGGTAGATTCAGGGGCCAATTGGGAGGGTAGTTTTGTGATTATGAGATTATTCTCAGTGTATTTTACTTTCGTGTTAAAAAAGGAGAATAAATGATCCTGAAAAATGGAAAGGACAGTAAAGAGGGGGTAGGGTGGGGGTGGGGGGAACGGTCCTTAAGCCCAGAGGGAACCAGGCACCAGCCTAGTGCATGCAGAAACCCTATGTAAAGAATTCTTCTATGTGTGCAACAGGCTAAATAAGTACTGTCACAGGCACTGGGGACAGAGCCGAGGTTGGCAGGTTCTGATTTTTCAAAAATTACGGGGAGATCCAGGCATGGTGGCATATGCCTTTAATCCCAGCACACTCGGGAGGATCGCCGTGAGTTCGAGGCCACCCTGAGACTACATAGTGAATTCCAGGTCAGCCTGGGCTAGAGTGAGAATCTACCTCGAAAAACCAAAAAAAAAAAAAAAAGAGAGAGAGAGAGAGAGAGAAGGAAAAAAGGATGAGGTATGCAAAATTAGATGCCAGGGCTTGCAAGAGACCACTCAATTAGGAAACCCCATGGTTAAAGTGTCATTAGCTTCCTAATAAATCTGCCCAGGAATACATTATCTCATTAAAGTCTCATTTTTATGTATTTTTATCCTCACTTTTGGCAGATTAAAGGTAGCCCCAAGTTGGTTGTGTGCTCTCCCATCACAGGCTCTATGACAGTGGACCATGTCTCTCTCTCTGGGGTGGGCCTTCAGAGTCTAGAGCATTTCTCTTCTCTTCTTGGAGCACTTGCTCTTAGGCCCTGAGCTACCATGTGAGAAGTCTAACCATGCCCTGGGAGAGAGCAGATGGAGACCCCCTGGGACTGCATAGACAGCCACACAGAAGAGGGAAGCCATCTTGGACCTCTAGACCAGCCCAGCTACCAGCTAAATAAATACCACTGAGTGACCCAGTCGGTGCTGCTGTCTCAGAATCTCTCAGCCTCATAGAGTTCCTGACCCTCAAAATCATGAGGTAGAATAAAGTGATTGCCTTCACTGCCAGGCGTGGTGGTGCACGCCTTTAATCCCAGCAGAGGCAGAGGTAGGAGGATCGACATGAGTTCAAGGCCACCCTGAGACTACATAGTGAATTCCAGATCAGCCTGGGCTAGGAAAACAAACAAACAAACAAAAGGTTGCTTTTGAGAATGGCTGTTACGTAGTCATAACTGAAACACAATTGTTTTACAATTGTAACAGCCAAAGGCAGCAGGACCCAGACAGGTTATAATGTGCCCAAAGCCCCACACTTGGTATGCCTAGACACTGAGTCAGGAACCCAGGCCTGTCATTCGAGAACCTGGTCTCTCACCTTTTTAAAAATATTTGTGGGGAGGGGGCGGCTGGAGAGATGGCTCAGAGGTTAAGGCACTTGCCTCCAGTGTCTAAGGCCCCGGGTTCAATTCCTCAGGACCCACATAAGCCAGACCCACAAGGTGGTGACCCTGGTGCATTCTCTCTCTCTTTCCTTGAAAATGAATAAATAAAATATTTTAAAAATATGTTTTGGGGGGCTGGAGAAATGGCTCCGCAGTTAAGACGCTTGCCTTCAAAGCCTATCCACACAGGTTCGATTCCCCAGTACCCACATAAGTCATATGCACAATGTGATGCATTCATCTAGAGTTCATTTGAGGTGGTTAAAGGCCCTGGCCTGGTGTAACATTCTCTCTCTCCCCACCCCCTCTCTCTCTGCTTGTAAACAAATAAAATATTAAAAAATATATTTTGGGGGCTGGGCATATGGCTCATTGGTTAAGGCACTTGCCTGCAATGCCTAATGATCCTCGGGTTCGATTCCCCAGTATCCACATAAAGCCAGATGCACAAAGTAGTGCATGTACCTGAAGTTCATTTGCAGTGGCTGGAGGAGGCCCTGGCACACCCATCTCTCTCTCTCTTCTTGTAAATAAATAAACAAAAGATTTTAAAACTATTTTTGACTGTTCATCAGGCACTTTGTGCTGATTTAATTTAATTAATTTATTTGTATGTGTGCATTCATGCATATTTGTGTGTGTGTTCATGTGTGGGTTTGTGGGTGTGCATGTGCCTAGGTGTGCATGTGGAGGTTAGAACACAACTTTTGAGTCGGTCCTCACCTGCCCACCTCATTTAAGGCAGGTTTCTTACTCTGGATTCTCACTCTGTTCTTTGCTGCACTCACCACGAGCTTCCATGAAGTTCTCCTGTCTCCACCTCCCATCTGGCTGTCAGCATCAGTGTTCTGGGATTATAGAAACTCACCATGGCTTCTGGCTTTAAACAAGGGATCAGCTTGAGCGGAGAGTGCTTTATCCACTGAGCCATCTCCCTACCACCTCCCCCCACTGCACAGACAGTCACACAGAAGATTATTAAATAAACACAAGAAGCTTTTTTTTTTTTTTTTTTTGAGGCAGGATTTTATGTAGCCCAGGTTGTCCTCAAACTTGCTATGTATCCAAGGATGACCTTTGACTCCTGCTCCTCCTCCACTCTCAAGTGCTTGGGCACGTGCCACCATGTCTGATTTATGCGATGCTGGGGATCAAATCCAGGGCTTTACATGTGAGGCAAACTTCCAAGAAATGAGTTCCATCCCCAGCCACAGAACCTGGTCCTTGAACTGCCAATGCTGAATTGACAGTTATTCAGGACTTGTCATGATGAGTCTGATTTCAATATTTTGCTATTTTTTCTGGTGGCCATATGGTGAATAGTCATCTGGGAAGGCAATATGAACGCAGGAAGCTGCCTCCCCTCCCCAGCTCAGTGGTCCACTGAGGCTCCCGGTGACAACACTTCTCATTCCGCAGATAACCCCCAAGAGTGGCCCTAGCAACAAGCTGTCCTCAGCCCAGCTCTTCCTTTCCTAAGGAATCAAGAGCCCAGAGAGGAACTGCCAATCTAACTGGCTTTTTCAATTTTTTTCTTCTGAAAAAAAAAAACAACAAAAAAAACCCACATTCTTCTTGTGTAAAGGTCATCACATTCTATGTCGCTCCCCACCCCAAACCCAGGACAGGATAGTGTCTGTCTCACAATTGGACAGATCCCTTATAGTAAAATAGTAGCAGATATAACCAAGAAAAGTAAGCTACGCCGAGTGTGTAGAAGCTTGATAGAAATATATAAGATTTCTCGTGATAAGATGTCAGAGGAGATGAATAGTTTACACCCGAGGAAACATAGACAATAAATCCTTACATGGAAGTGTGCCCAGTCTTGCTGGCAGTGAAAGAAATGGGAATTAAATAACTTTAAGATACCGTTATGTGTTTATTAAATAAACAAAAATAAATAAGACGGTACAACCTTAAGTTGTCCGTGCTGAGGTGACAATTCTGATGGGATTTTATGGAAGGTTCTGAGGCCACGCATGATCGAGTAAAATGGCCCAAACATTCTGACCTAGAAATTCTACTTGAAGAACTATTCCTCTGGGGGATATTTATATAAAGACATGCATATCTGTGCATTTATAATATTTTTCAAAATGGAAATAACCCAGCAACAGAGAATAGCTGAACAAACTCTGGTATTATTGACACAATGCAACACCATGTGGCTATTTCAAATGACAGGCGTGGGGACTGTGCTTTGGAGAAATGCAAATCAGAAATGATACGGACAGAGACCCAGATCACAAACAGACCCACGCTGATCACAGCCACGCATTCTGTGTGGCCGTGATCAGCTCTAAAGAGAAATTGCTGAGGTAATTGAGCTTAATGTTCATTAGTTCCCATGTTCTATAAAATGGTGCCTCCCGTTCACAATTTGTAAAAGGAGAAATCCCCTGGGGAAGCAGATGCTTCTTATCTCCCTGGTCACTTATTCCAGGGCCTGGGGAAGTTCTTTCTTTGTTCTGATCTCAGTTCTTCCTGCTGCCCCCCATACTTATTGTTCAGTCCCCCAGGGAAGCTGCAAAGCGGCTCTGTACTCCCCCAACCCCCATTTAATATAATATCCCTTCAGAGATAAAATGACAATTCCATTTCCCCAGCCCTACTTCACAAGCCTGCCCTGGATTCCTGGACTCAAGCATTCTGCTTCTTGTTAAGAATTTCAAACAGCTCCACCGAAAGCCGACACTGGCCATGGCCCAACCTTGAAATGAAAAGCAAATCGGTTTCTAAAGGCTTCCCCTTCTCTCAGGATTGCCCGTCCTTGCCGATGTCCTGACAGGGGCAGGCAGAGAGAAGCGATCCCTCAAATTCCATTTTAACACCCATTCTGGATCGGAAGACTATTAAAGCAAGATCCAGCAGCCCCTACACCTTGCTGCTTGGGTGTCAGCGGTCGCTGCTTGTGTCCTGGGGCAGAGACACCTAGGACATTAGGCTGAGCTGCTCATCCGATGGCTTGATTGACACTTTGCAGACAGGGGTGGGAGAACCGAGCCAGGGAAGCAGCAAGCTGTACAGCTCAGAAATAATGAGAGGACCCGAATGGAGAGGGAGAGCATGGAATAAATCAGAGACCTAGGAGTGGAATGGCGAGGGAGAGCCATGCCTTCTGCTTCTGTTTTCTTCCCTGCTCCACTTTGCGGAGGAGGCAAGCACTGGACGAGCGAGCCCTTGTGGACGGATCCTGCCAGCTGCAGGGGTGGCGTTTGGGGTCCTGACTGCAGAGGATGCCATTGTGAGAGAGCAGAGAGTGGGCTTTGTATGTGGTCTCCATACACATCACTGACCCATTGTTCTGTCTCGGGTGGGTTCATTGCTAATCCTCATTTCTGGTCCCTTGCCTGGTCATCCATCCACCTTTGCTCACCTAGCTGACCTCACTAATCTAACAAATCTCCCCTCAACCCGATCCTCCACATTCCACAGAGGCATCTCTTTCATTGGCAAATCTGGACGGGTTACTCCCTGCCGAAAAAACAAATTTTTTTTCCCCACAGCTGCCCATTTCCTATTAGAATAAAAATCAGAACGCTTTGGCTTGGCTCACAAGGTGCTCCCGCAGCTCCATCACCTCCCTGGCCCCTTCTCAGGGTGCTCTTTGCACCCTGGCAATGCTGAGCTGAGAGGATTCCATGCTCACCTGATTGTCCAAACTCACCCCCAGCCTCTCCCCAGAGACTCCCTGATGCAATGGGCATACTGTGTTGTAATTGTTTGCATGTCTGCCCTCCCCATAAGTCTCTTAAAGGGAGGGATTCTTCTTTTTATTGTCATTTTTCGTAGGTAATGCACACACATGGAACAACAATGAAACATACAAAGGAGAACACCATAGAAAGGAAGTCTCCTTTCCACCCTTTACCTAGCGCTTAGCTCTCCTATCAGGTGCCCCTGTGTCTTTTCAGAGATATTCTGTGGGTATACAAACATGTTTATAATATATATAAACATGTTTGTATATATATATATATAGTATATTGTATATATATATGTATATATATATAGTAACATCCTATATAGCACCGTGATATTTTCATTTCCTTTATCTTGGCAATACACATCAGTCATATGGAGCTGATGGCTGTGTAGTATGTATGGTATGGAGGAGGCCCTTGGCACATGTTTGTGATGGGCTGTCTCTGGTACTGGGTAGTTCAGTGAGGGAGGGAGAGATGCCTGTTCTAGGCTGACAGTGCCCACTGTGAGCTGCCCACCTTCAGGTGGAACACCAGAGACCCTGGCTTCTGCTTCCCAATGCCCCTGTGTTTTTGTTGGACAAAAGGCAGCGATTAGAGTCGAATCTGTTCCCTCAAATCATAAGCATAAAATCTCTAGGGCTGATTCCAGAGAAGGGAGAGAAACAAAAGTCATGGGAACTGGGACTGAATCCTCTGAGAAAATAAATCCTCTTTTAGCCTGAGGGGCTTAGGGTACAACTATAAAAGGATACTTTTTTAAATTCTTATTTTTTTAAGGTATGAGCCATCACACCCAGGCTTTTTATTTATTTATTTGCAAGCAAAGAGATAGAGAGAGAAAGAGAGAGAATGGGCCTGCCAGAGCCTCCTGCCACTGTGAACAAATTCCAGATGCATGCAACACTGTGCATCTGGCTTTATGTGGGTACTGGGGAGTCGAATCCAAGTCCTTAGGCTTTGAAGGCAAGCACCTTAACCGCTGAGCCATCTCTTCAGCCCACAGGGTACTTTGAAGCTGGGTATTGTGGGACATACCTATAATCCTAGCACTGGAAGGTGGAGGCAGGAGGATCAGTAGTTCAAGTCAGCCGCAGCTACATGAGACCATCTCAAGAGGGGGGACTCTTACTAGTAGGCACGATAACACACGCTGTAACATGAGACTGAGGCAGGAGGTTGCCAGTTCAAGGCCTGCTTGGGCTCAGGAGTTCAAAACCAAAGGCTGGGATATAAGTGAGGGTAGAGCCCTCAGCCAGCATATACACAATCCTAGGTTTGATCGCTCATCCTGGCAGAGAGTTCACTGAGGAAATGAGGGATATGGGTTTTCATTTGTCTTATAAGAACTTTCCCCTAAAGAACACCACTTTTTCTGTTTTGGGGGTTTTCCTGGTGTGTGTTCATGTGTCATTGAGTGTGGGTGCACGTGTGCCAGGGCACTAAATGGCAGTCAGAGGACGACTTTGGGTATGGTCCTCACCTTCCACCTTGTTTGAGGCAGACTCTCTCCATGTTATTCACTTCTGGGGAATTCTCCTGGCTCTCTTCCCTTCTCACCAGAGGTGTGCTGGGATTACAGTAGCCCACCACAGCTTCCAGCTTTGATGTGGGGTCTGGGATCTGAACTCAAGCACTCATGCTTGTGAAGCAAGTGTTTATCCACTGAGCCATCTCTCCAGCACTTCTCACCTTACCTCCAGGTCTTTCTATCTCAGTCTGATGTCAACGCACACTCACCTGACGATGATGCTCTAAAATATGCCCAAGTGTTCACTAGCAGGTGTCTTTACATGGCTAGGTGTCCTCATGGGTACATTTCCACGACTAGGCTTTTAGAGAGCATTCCTTGAAGGCTCAGCAGACATTAGAGGAAAGGAGTCATAGAGGGCTCAGGAGCGGTGGCCCGTGGTCCTCTGTGGAGATGAGGCTGTACCTAGGATGGAGACTCCTCGGTCTGTCTGTCAGCAGTTTCTACCTGTTCAGGACACGTGCTTCATATCCTGACATCATCGTGTTCAGGGTGCGGAGTTGAAGGAAGGGAGAGGATGGGAGGCGGGAGAAGTAAAAGAGCTTTTGTATAGATTGGACTTCCCTGACAGGTGACTAATGGTAACCAAGATTCAGTAGCATGCAGGAAGATGAAATCCAGGGATTTTGCTTTCTGGAATTCTCTACTTTTCAAGTAGATACAGCCTTCCCTTCCTCCTCTGTAGCTTGACCTGTTGGTGTTGCTATAAATACAGAAGCTCAGGTCCTCCCAGACACCAGCTCAATCATAGAGGAAGAGAATCCTCCCTCCAAAAGTGTACCACCAGCTCAGAGCTGTCTAAACCAAGTTCCAAGCCTTTGTTTCCCTGGACAACCCAGGCAATGTGAGAAAGGCTGATTTACTGTAGCTTCCCTTCTTCCCCTAATGGGTATCCCTTTATGGTTTCAGCATACTAAAGGAAGTATCTTCTCTTTTTGGTACTGGAGTTTAAACCTAGGACCTCATGCTTGCTGAATAAGCACTCTACCACTAAAACTATATCCTTAACCTTAATTCCCCTCCCCCTTTTAAAAAATTATTTATTTGCATGCAGAGATAGAGAAAAGAGAGACAGAGAGAATGGGTGCACCAGAGCCTCTAGCCACTGCAAATGAACTCCAGATGCATGCACCACTTTGTGCATCAGGCTTTATGTGGGTACTGGGGAGTTGAACCTCAGTCCTTAGGCTTTGTAGGCAAGCACCTTAACTGCTGAGCCATCTCTTCAGTCCCTTCCTTTTTTATAAACTTTTTTTTTTTTGGAAATAAGGTCTCACAGAATTGCCCTGGCCAGCATTGAACTCACTCTATAATCCTCCTGCATCAGCCTCTAATGTAGCTGGGATTACAGGTCTGTGTCACCAAGCCCAGCTAGAACATTTTTTAAAAAATATTTTATTTATTCATTTTCAAGCAGAGAG
>PVHP010046219.1:0-13371 GCA_004024765.1 Zapus hudsonius | reverse complement strand
AAGTCAAGAAAGGATCAATATTTGGATATTCATAAAGATGTTGAATTGACAGGGTATAAGTGGTGCACAGCTTTAATCCCAGCACTTGTAAGGCAGAGATAGGAGAATTGCTGTGAGTTTGAACCAGTCTAGAACTATATAGTGAATTTCAGGTCAGCTTGGGCTAGAGTGAGACCCTTCCTTGAAAGAAAAAAAAAAAAAGCTGGGGTGATGGCTCAGTGGTTAAAAGCGCTTGCTTGTAAAGCCTGGTGGCCTGGGTTAGATTCCCCAGTATCCACATAAAGCTAGATGGACAAAATGGCACATGCATCTGGAGTTTGTCTGCAGTAGCAGGAGGTCCTGGGACAACCATCCTTCCCCCTTTGCCCCTCCCTTCATATCTCTCTCTGTTGATGTTAAATTGTTTGGCTGGAGTTTTCAAAGAGGAGATATTCTGAATAAAAATGTCATAGATACATCTACAGATGATATACATACTCCACTAGTACAAGTCCCATTCCAGCATCATGATAGTAGTACCCTCTGAAGATGGGCTTGGCCAGGCCCTTATCCTGAGAGGAGAAAAGACTTAGAGTAGCCAAGACTGACTTTTCCTGCTGGACAGATGACTCAGTGGTTTACAAAGCCTCATGGCCTGGGTTCAATTCCCCAGTATTTCCCCAAAAAAGCCAGATGTATATGGTATATGCACCTGGAAGTCATTTGCAATGGTAAAAGGCCCTGATGCAATAATTTTCATTCTCTTTTCTGCTTACAAATAATATATATATATATATATATATATATATATATATATATATATATATATATATATATTTAAAGACTGATTTTTGGGCTGGAGAGATGTCTCAGATACTTACCTGCAAAGCCTAACGACCCTGGTTTGATTCCCCAGTACCCATGTAAAGCAAGATTCACAAAGTGGCAGATGCATTTGGAGTTTGTCTACAGTGGCTACCTGCCCTGGCATGCCATTCTCTCTCTGCTTTCAAATAAATAAATAAATAAAAAGATTTTTCTAAACCACGGCTCCCTTTCTCATCTGTACGAAGATCATAGGACGTCTTTTTAGAAGTTTGTTTCCAGCCCTGATTGTTTCACAGGCATATCTTCTGCTCAAAGACAGACTTTCTTTTTCTTTTCTTTCTTTTTGGTTAAGACCTTGCTTTGTAATCCAGGTTGGCCTTGAACATGTGATACTCCTGAGTGCAGGGATTACAGACTTGTGCCACCACTCAGCTTTCAAAATGAGGTTTAAACATTCTGCTTTCCTTAGACTCAGTTTTCACAATAAGAAACCCCTGGTGCTCCAGGCTCTTAGCGCTCCCCACCCCCAGTTCTTTCCCACCTTACCGGAGTCGGGGTCCAGAGGAGACTTTGGAGTCCACCTTAGTCCGTCTTCCTCCATGGGGGGCCCAGAGGGCATAGGTGGAGACCCTCTCACCCCATCCTCAGCCATGAGAGCACCTAGCAGACCCAGACGCGATGGGGGTGGCCCCCGAGGTGAGTCAAAACGACAACAGGGGGATGGCACCTGTGGCGTTGCACCCCCTTCCTGGGGTGAGAGATGGTTCTTGGGGTGTGTGAGGTTCCGCCGACGGCCCCGGTGGCGCCCCCAAAGCTTCCAGTGGAATGTCAACGAGGTGCTTTTTGAGTAGAGCAGCATCTGGAAGGCTCTCATAGCTCGGCGCCGGCGCTGTGAGCAGCTTTTTCTATGAGTGGAGCGGGGAGGGCGAGCCCGCTGGGAGGTTCCCAGTTGACCCCATCTAGGGGGCAGCCTCCAAACTGCTACATCCTCGTCCTCCTCATCTTCATCTTCCTCCTCCTCCTCTTCCTCTTCACTAGCTGAAGCGTCAAATGAGGGCCGAGGGACTGGGAGGCGTCTTGTTGGTACTGTGGTCCCTGACCCAGGCTCTGGCCCAAACCCGCCGCCTGACTTGAGCCGGGGTTTAGGGGGTGGAGGCCAGCGAAGGCGCTCCCTCCTGGGGCTTGAGAAAGTGGTGCCAGGCCCAGGAGGCTCAGGCCCCCAAGACCCAGTCCCCTGTACAGTCTCCTTCATCTTCCAGGACCCTGTAAAACAAAGGTTTGAGATTACAATCCAAACACCCCGCCCCCCTCCCTAAAGGCCTAACTCGTCCTCGGCATGCCTCCTGCGACTTCAGATACAAAGAACAAGGGGGAAAAAACCTGCAAAACTCATCATCAGTTCTTGCCAGCCATCCTGGTCCACACGCACCCCTTCCTTCATGTCTCCCTCGTCAGGGTCGGAAGGAGCAAGAGAACATAGCTAAGTGGCAGGCCTCGTATTTCTAAGCTTAGGTGAAATCGGGCATTTTCAGTCCTCTGAGAACCTAACGAGGGTCACTTTGCTCGGGGACAGACGGCTGGCATAGGACTTGAGGGCCCTCGGCTCAGCCTGGAGTGCCGAGGGGTGTGGGCACGCCGACGGAGAACGGAGATGTCAGCTCCGCGGCCGATGGAGTCGTGAAAAAGGAACTCGGTGATGAGCGACGAATCAAGGCGCCGGGAGGGTCCCCCTCTCCCGCCGCCCCATCCATCCCCCGGGACCCGGCGCGGTCCTGCAAGCTCCGACAGCCCCGGGCACACGGCTCCCAAGGAGCCCCTCGGTTAGGTGCGGGAGAGAGCCGGGAACGGCACGGCTGGGGGAGGGGAAGGGGCGTCCTCACCCGGAGCGGGGAAGCCGGGCTCACGGGCCCGAAGGCGGCTGTCTCCGCCTCAGGCTTCCCAGCTCATGTCTCCGGCGGCGGCGGCGGCCCCGCCGCTCCCGCGGTCTCAGGGCGAAGCCGTCTCAATTCGGGATCTCAACGCTCGCGGGCCGTGCACCGCCGCGGCCGCCCCCTGGCTCGGCTTCAGCCTCCACCTCCACCTCCGCCAGCCACCTCCCCCTCCTCCTCCTTCCCTCCCGCGAGCCCCAGGCCCACCGGCGATGGCGGCGCACGATTAGTGCGTCACACCCGGCGATCAGCGCCGGCGCGGCCATCACGCACCGAGTCCCGCCTACCCGAGAACGTCTTCCCCCCCCCCCGCCCCGCGCCCGGCCGCGCCTGCGCACACCGTCCCTCGCCGCCGCGCGGGCCTCGGCCCTCCCTTTACGCCTGCGCGTCCGTCGCGTCCGGCCTCACGCCGTGCGTCGTAACCTCCGCGTGTTCCGCGCTCGTGGGTCTGAGCCCGGGCTCCCCCGGTATCACAACCCGGTGGGCGTTCCAGAGCGCAGCCTGGAGGGTGGTGGGGCCTGGGGTCCCTCGCGCAGGAGGAGCCGCGGGGTCCCTCGTTCTGCTTGAACTCTAAGCAAGATTTATCCAAAAGGAGAGCTCAAGCCGTGCGTGGGGGCGCGCGCTCGGGAGGCAGAGGTAGGAGGATCGCCGTGAGGTGTGAGTCCGAGGCCAGCCTAGACTACATAGCGAATTCTAGATCGGACTGAGCTACAGTGATAACCTGCCTCAAACAAAAATAAGAAATTGGAGGGGGGGAACGCTGCAGAGATGGCTCAGCGGTGAAGGCATTTGTCTGCAAAGCCTGGCAACCCAAGTTCGAGTCCCCAGTACTCACGTCAAGCCAGATGCAACAGGGTGGCGCATGCATCTGGAGTTCGTTTGTTTGCGGCTGGAGGCCCTGGCGCGCCCATTATTTCTATCTCTTTATATTTTCAAGTAAATAAGTAAATAGAATTTAAAAAAAAAAAGAAAGGGGGGAAGAAGAGTTCGAACGAGGCTTAACCAGAGCAGATCCCCAGGGTGTTCCTGAAAACTTGGGACAAGACCCCCCTGTAGATGAACGCATAATGCAAACATCTCTGGAGATAAAGACGGAGACTGGGGCTAAATAAATGGAGTGAAGTGAGGTTGAGGCTTCTTGTGGGGTCAAGCGGAGGGTACCTGGCCCGAGGGAGGCTTCGTGGACTTCTGCCAAGAGGCCTGTCATTTCCTCCACCCGCCGCTGGGTGCCAGTGCTGTCCTGGGTGTGTTCCAGTGGACTCATCACAGTGGACAATGCTCACCCCCACCTTCCCCTCAACACATGCAAGAATTTGGGGCTGGGTGGAAGCAAGTTCTACCTTTTTTAATATCCATCGTCAAAGTGTAGGAAGTGGGAAAGGAGGAACAAAGCCATGAAATCACCCCAAGTGGAGGTTTCTGATCTTGCTCATTTCTTCGTCTAGCCAGTTCTTGGCTGACTCTAGTATGTATCCGCACTGATCTCCCCAGCACAGAACCACTCTACAGCGTAATCAGAGCTTTACAAGCCCCAGGAAAGTTCCATGTGGAGATAGGCTAAGTTTCGCCTTCGCCCGGGGAATTATGACACTGAGAATATCGCCTTTATATAAATGAAAGACACCTGAGAAAATGGAGAAAACATATGCTCAGTTTTGAAACGTTCTCAGATGTTTTCACTCTGCCTTTTTTTTTTTGGTTTTGGTTTTTCGAAGTAGGGTCTCGCTCTAGACCAGGCTGACCTGGAGTTCACTGTGTAGTCTCAGGGAGGCCTTGAACTCACAGTGATCCTCCTACCTCTGCCTCCCCAGCTCCCTGAGTACTGAGATTAAGGGCGTGTGCCACCACACCTGCCTTTTCTTTTTTGATTTTTCCTGTATCTACCTACCTCTCACGTGCATGCACATACACAGTTTTGTTTTGTTTTTGTTTTGTGAGGCAGAGCCATGAAACTCACTGTACAATCAGACTGGCCTTGAATTTGGGGTATTCGACCTTCTGACCCCAGTGCTAGGATTACTGGTTTGATCCACCTTACCGGGCTTCTGTCTTTTCTGTTCTTCCTGTATAGACCTTCATTCCTCAGATCTGCTTCTATATGTAGGTCCCCAACCCTTTACTACAGCTCCCCACACCACTACCCCAAGTCAGCTTTGCTCACATACACCCTTTATTGCCCACAAGATTCTCACCAGCACTGTAGCAGCTATTGTAGGCCCGGTCAGGATCAGAAGGCATACTTCGTATACATCGGAATAGCGTTTCCTGTCTTCCCTGGCCTTCCCGGGACACTACCTGGCCCATGGTGAAAGTGACATCTTGGAACAGGACCTGGGGGGGGGATGGAGGAGACGCTGAGGAAAACCAGATGGGGTGGCTCAGTTCTGGGAGGCCTCAGGAGCCCTGACAGGAGGGTCTTCTAAGTTCAGAACAGAAGGATCTGGAACCCTCATCATGGGGCACACAGGCTTTTGGAGAAAAAGCCAGCTTGTAGGCCCCCATGGGAGGCTTAGGGCTTGTCTGGGGTTACCTGGCTATATAGCAGATAAATTCCAGTGTCCCAGACTCGGACAACGTATCCTTGGACCTCCAGGCCTCTCCCACGCCTAAGAGCTGGTTGCCACATCACCTCTGTCACATCAGAGTCCACTGGAGGTGGGGAGTGTGACAGGTGGTCAGCAGTTCTTTGTACTCAGATACATCAGCTCTCCCCTTTTCTGAGACTTTCTTGGGTCCAGCTTACCAGCCCCAAAGTTTCTGATTTGTGCCCTCCCCCAAAGCCATGATTTTAAAGTAGTGCTCACCCTTGGAGGTGATGTCAATGGGAACAAGGTGCAGGGCTGAATGCTTCTCTAAGGAGAGAAGGAGGAAATGGGAGTATCTGCCTGCCTTTGGTGTCCACCCTCCACCCTCCGTGCTTAACAGTCCCCATGCTTCACCCTATGGCTCACTCTTCCGCTTCTGGGTAAGCACTGCTCTCCTTCTCCGAGACCTCTCCCCATTCTCCCAGGCTCCCGGGGCATCAGGGCTCTGCTCAGAGAGAGGGCCAGAGTTAGCGTGAGGTGCGAGTGACTCAGACAGCCTTCCTTCCCAGGTCTCCCCAACACCAAGAATAACTCGAATCTCTTCTGTGCCTTTCCCTGTGTCTTGGGTTCTGGCTGCCCTCCAGGATGTTAGGAACAAGAAACATTGATCTTTAACAATTCCTTTTCCTGAAATGGCCACGCTCTTGATCTCCTAACCTGGGACCCCTTGTACCCCCACTTGAAATTTTTCAGACCAGGAGACCAGAAT
This sequence comes from Zapus hudsonius, assembly GCA_004024765.1. Taxonomy (NCBI): domain Eukaryota; kingdom Metazoa; phylum Chordata; class Mammalia; order Rodentia; family Dipodidae; genus Zapus; species Zapus hudsonius. Next base: position 7,342 of record PVHP010046219.1, on the reverse strand, counting down.
TGACAGGTCCTGAGACCCATCATTCCTTCTTCATCCCCCCAGATGCCCATCTCCCCTTACCTGGTCCCGGAGACTCTTCCAGAGTAACTCTTCCTGCTTCTGGGAAGGCCCTCTGCTCCTCTGCAGCCGGCTCACCTCCCTCCTTAGGCTTTGCAGCTCTGTTTGTTGGGCCAGCAATGCGATGGCACAAGCTACAGCCCCCAGTGCCGCCCCCCAACTCAACCAGAGAGCAACTGAGAGGGCTGGCTCTCGACCTGGACCCCCCATGTTGCCTGGAGATGAGGTTGGCATGAGCTAGAGACCCTCAGGAATGCGGTGACCAGAAAGTGACAGCCAGGGTGGGGGTAAGACAGTGGTGCTAAAGGAAGAGGGTGTTTCCCAAGGGAGAAATAAAAAGGAACTTGAAAATTAAAAGGAGGGAGAAAGAAAGCAAGCTAGAGGTGCTCTTGGCACCCCACTGTGGAGCTAGTGTTAGCCCAAGACCCTGCTCTCCAGCCTCAGGAGAAATTTGTCCCAATCTCTCTAGGAAGGACAGGGCTGTCAGTGACACCCAGAAGGAGCGGCCGGCACTCATGAGCCCGGGGCCGCCCCAGAGTTGGGGGAGGGAAGGTTGGCTGGTTATGGGGCATGGTGCCAGGAGCAGGGATGGGGGACAATCTGGGAAGTACTAAGGGTTGGGGAACAAAGAGTGGAAGACCCTCTGGCTCAAGCAACAGGGAAATCTCTGGGGGAAGGTTGCTAGGGTCACTGAAGGTGAAAAAAGGAACGGGTCAGTAGAGAAGCAGAGACCCGCAGCCGGCTGGGTGCTGGGGTTAAGGCTGGGCTGGGTGTACTGTATCAAGGCCTGCACTACTCCCCGTGCTGAACTTGGCAAGCAGGACTTCCTGTTTCCCAAGAAAAGCTCTTACATAAGGCTCTCTGGACAAAGAGAAAGTAGCCCCAAGCCCGCCCCCCCCCCCCAGCTACTGCAGGACTCCTCCCAGGGGCCCAGGTTCCCATGTACCCAGCCCTTGAAGGCCTGCCTACAGGCTCTGAGCTCCCCTCCAGGCCGCCTTCCATCCTGCTTCTGAACCAGGGCATGCGCCAGCACCTGCTGAAGGTCCTGAGGCTTCCTTCCAAGCGGAAGGGCCACTGCTCCTCCCAGTCAAGGATTCCCCCACAGGAGGAAGTTCACCTCTTAGGGAAATGAGGTTGTTCTGCACTTTGGCTATACCTTTAGCAGAGGACCAGGTGGACCTTTGTTTGTTGTCCTCCAAAGGGTACCTTTGTGCTCGCTATTCCTACCTGGAGCTTGGAGGCAAGGCTTGTACCTGCTCCCCAATGCCTAAACTCTTACCATGGCCCACAGTTACACTGGTCCCCCAAAGAAATTGTGATTTTGCCAAGGTGTGGTGGCACCCGCCTTTAATCGCAGTGCTCAGGAGGTGGAGGTAGGAGGATCAAAGTGAATTCAAGGCCACCCTAAGAATGAGACCCTACCTTAAAAAAAACTAAAAATTAAAAAAATGTGATTTATTCTCTTTAATATTCATGTAACATTTTTACCACAATAATAAAAATAATATCTGTTTTCAGAATCCACAGGGAATCATCCTGATAGGATGGAACTTGTCTGTCGTGTGCCTTACCCCTCACCTTTGGGAACTCACAGTCTAGCCTCAGGCTTTTTGGCTACCTGCCACCAGGTCCAGCCCCTCTTGGTGCCTGAAGCCCAGGGTCAGTACACAGTGTACTGGGGATAGGTGGGGCTCCGAGAGCTGTCAAGGTGAACATTGGAGGTGGTATTTTTATGTGGGATGGAAAACGTGAACAAGCCCTGGCTGCCTTTGGAGGGAGGGGTAGATCTGGGTCAAGGAGCAGCTTAGGGGTCTGGGTCTTCAGAATGCTGCTTGGGGAAGCTTGGGATATCAGCTGTCAAACCCGGACCCTTCAGTGAACTTGAAAGAGTCCAAAGTAAGTGAGGAAGGGGGCAGCCTTGAGATGAGCCTTCGGGAGGGTGCGGATTCGCAGGGAGGATCCTGGCCGCAGGGGCAGCAGCCCAGACACCTGGCAGAGTCGAAGCTGGGGTCCAGGGGAACTCGCCACTGTGGCTGAGAACTCCTCCAGGCAGCGCAGGGCCAGTGTGTCATCCACCAGCAGGTCCAGCTTCAGGTAGACGGCCTTCCCCTCGTCAAAGTGCACCTTTGGTGGGGAGAGGAGGCAGAGTCCAGGCCTTGATTTCATGTGTCCTTCGAAACCCAGGCATCCCTTCCCAAGCTGACTCTCCCTTCCCAACCTTACCCCCTTCCTTCTTCCCAAACCAAACCCTTCTCCCCTGACCTACTGCTTTGCCCATGGAGTCAGGCAGGGTTTACCTGACAGTACAGGTAGTAGAGCCCAGCCCTGGTGACTGTGAATTCCCCGATCTGACGGTCATAGCGCAGAGGGCTGGAACTGTTGATTTTGGCCTCCTCCCAGCCACTCACTGTCCCATCCACACCTGAACATGAACATTCAGAGATAAGAAAAAGTCCCTTTATAAGACTCCACACTCCCCAGGGATCATTGAGTTTATATGTGTGAGGGGTCCCTTTTTTTTTGGGGGGGGGGTTCGAGGTAGGGTCTCATTCTAGCCCAGGCTGACCTGGAATTCACTCTGTAGTCTCAGGTTGGCCTCAAACTCACAGCAATCCTCCTACCTCTGCCTCCAGAGTGCTGGGATTAAAGGGATTAAAGACGTGTGCCACCACACCTGGCTGTGAGTCCTTTTTTTTTTTTTTCTCACTGTAGTCCAGGCTGACCTGGAATTCACTATGGAGTCTCAGGCTGGCCTCAAACTCATGCGACAATCCTCCTACCTCTGCCTCCTGAGTGTTTGGAATAAAGGCATGCGCCACGACACCCGGCTAAATCTCTTTCTTAAAATAAAAATATTTATATATTTGCAAGCAGAGAGAGAGAGCAAAGAGACAGAATGGACATGCCAGGACCTCCAGCCCCTGCAAACTCCAGACATGCACCACTTTGTGTATCTGGCTTTCAATGGGTACTGGGGAATCATACCAGGTAGTAAGGCTTTACAGGCAAGTGCCTTACCCACTGAGCTATTTCTCCAGCCCTACATCATCTGTTTTATGCTAAGGCCCTACATCATCTGTTTTATGCTAAGGTATACATTTCTTGAGTCAATGAAAATAATTAAATGAATGACAGGCCACTGACTCACTGATTCATAGACATGGTCCTTATGGGCTCATGGGTTGCAAATAAAAAACGTGTGTGTGTGTGTGTGTGTGTGTGTGTGTGTGTGTGTGTGTGTGTGTGTATTCCGGGTGTGATGGTTTACACATTTAATCTTAGCACTTGGGAGTCATAAATAGGAGAATTGCCATGAGTTCAAGGCCACCCTGAGACTACATAGTGAATTCCAGGTCAGTCTGAACTAGAGTGACACTCTACCTCATAAAACCAAACTAAACAAACAACAACAAAAATAAACCAGGGCTGGAGAGATGGCTCAGCAGTTAAGGCACTTGCCTACAAAGCCTAAGGACCCAGATTTGACTCCTAGTATCCATGTGAAGCATCCATCTGGAGTTCATTTGCAGTGGCTGGTGGCCCTGGAGCACCCATTTTGTCTCCTTGCAAATAATTTTTTTTTTAAATAGAGCACTTGGAAGGCAGAGGTAGAAGGATCACCATGAGTTCTAGGCCACCCTGGGATAACATAGTGAATTCCAGGTCAGCCTGGGCTAGATCAAGACCCTACCTGGAAAAAAAAGAATAGAAAAGAACCCAAAGGTCATCATCTGATGAATGGTTAAGCGAATGTGATCTATCTGTATAAAGGAATATTACTACTCAGCTGTGCAAAGGAATAAAGTGCTGAGTGCATGCTACCATGGTGAGGAGCCTTAAAAGCATTATGTTTGGGGAAAGACCCAGCCACAAAAGGGTCACATGTTGTATCCTTTCATATGCCAGAAACATCTGGAAGAGGCAAATCTGTAGATTATTGGTTGCTTAGGGCTGGAAATCCTGGGAACAGGAGATAATAAATAAAGGATACAGGCTGTTTTGTTTTTTAGGCAGGGCCTTATGTAGCCCAGGCTAGCCTCAAACTAGCTATGTAGTGGAAGACAACCTTAATTTTATTTTTGTAAAAAAAAAAAATATTTTAGCCGGGCATAGTGGCACACACCTTTAATCCCAGCACTCGGGAGGCAGAGGTAGGAGGATCACCATGAGTTCAAGGCCACCTTGAGACTACATAGTGAATTCCAGGTCAGCCTGGGCTAGAGCGAGACCCGACCTTGAAAAACCAAAAAAAAATTTTTTTATGTTTATTTTAAAGGTAGAGAATGAATGAATGGGTGCACCAGAGCCTCCTGCCACACTGCACACTAACTCCAGATGCATGTGCCACTTTGTGCATCTGCTTCACCTGAGTACTGGAAAATCAGACTTGGATCAACAGGCTTTGCAAACCAGAGCCTTTAACTGCTAAGTCATCTCTCCAGCCCCAATAACCTTGAACTTCTGATCTTCCTGCCCTCACGTATAGCATGATGGAATTACAGGCATGTACAACCATGACCTGGTTTATGTGGTACTGTGAATCAAACAGGGTTTATGCATGCTAGGTAAGCACTTTACCAACTGAGCTACACCTCCAGCATAGTGCCTCTTTTTAAGGTGAAGAAAATATTCTAAAACCATTGTGGTGATTGATGGCCATATCATTCTGTGAATAGATTAAAAACCATTGAATTGAGCTGGGCATGGTGGCTCACATCTTTAATCCCAGCACTCAGGAGGCAGAGGCAGGAGGATTACCATGAGTTTGAGGCCACCCTGAGACTACATAATGAATTCCAGGTCAGCCTGGGCTAGAGTGAGACCTTACCTGGGGAAAAAAATAAAAGCAAACCATTGAGTTGCACACTTGTGTATATGTGTGTCAAATGATTACTCCTTTTTGGAGTTTAAATTTATTTTGCGTGTGTGTGTGTCTGTGTGTGTGTGTGTGTGTAGTATGTGTGGTGAGTAACATGTACACACGTGTGTGCAGATGCACATGTCCTCTCTGCACACGTGTAGATGCCAGAGGAGAATTCACTTGTTTCCTGGAGATGGAACCCAGAGCTGCTATTCTTGGGTCACACTGGCTGACCAGCAAGCCCCAGAGAGTCCCCAGGCTGTGCTTCCGTAGGACTGGGGTTACAGATGTGCTATGTCCAGATATTTACGTGGGTGCTGGGGAAATGAACTCTGGGCAAAGACCTTCTGTGTTTTGGGGTGGCCCAATTTAAAACATCAAGCCCCAGCCAGGCATGGTGGCACACGCCTTTAGTCCCAGCACTAAGGAGTCAGAGGTAGGATTGCTGTGAGTTCAAGGCTAGCCTGGAACTACAGAGTGAGCTCCAGGTCATCCTGGGCTAGAGTGAGATCCTACCTTGAAAAAAAAAACTTTAAAAAAAGAGAGGCATAAAGCTCTCTAGTCCTTCAGGTACACAGCCAGCTCTCCCAGGCTGCCCTGCTGGCTCAGGAGCTTCCCAGCCCCCTTCCTCTCTGTTCTTGTCATCTGTTTTGTTTTTATTGTTTTATTATTTTGAGACAGAGCCTCTGTCACCCTGGCTGCTTAGTATTTACCCAGGTTGATCTCAAACTTGAAATCCTCCTGCCTCAGCCTTTCTAGTGCTGGATTCTGAATTAAGTCCCTTGTCACTTTACCAACTAAAAAAAAATTTTTTTTTTTTTTGGTTTTTCGAGGTAGGGTCTCACTCTAGCCCAGGCTGACCTGGAATTCACTCTGTAGTCTCAGGCTGGCCTCGAACTCATGGAGATCCTCCTACCTCTGCCTCCCGAGTGCTGGGATTAAACGAGTGTGCCACCACGCCAGGCTTTTACCAACTAAAATTAATAACTTTAATGCCTTTAATCCCAGCACTCAGGAGGGCATGAGTTCAAGGCCACCCTGAGAAGCCTACAGAGTGAATTCCACGTAAACCTGGGCTACAGTGATCTCAGAAACAAACAGACTAGATGTCAATTTATAATTCCTCCCTTTCTCATTATTCTCATCCATCCCACAAGCAAGCCCTGTTCTTTAGTCACAGCTGACTCCATCTACTTCTCCCTTTTGTAAAGTTAATGTGACAGAGCCCAATGGAAGGACATTCCCAGTGAGGAGTAAAGAGGCACACAGGGGCACAGGAGAGGCAGTCCCACATGCATCTGCCAGGAAATGAGGTTGAGACCTGACCACGACCACTGGACAGACTGGACGTCAAGTAGAGAAGCAATGTGATAGAGAACTGTCAGTTTCGGGCAGCTTAGTTTGATAACATTAGTGGAACAGATTGGAGGTGTAGGGAGAGTGATAATGGAGAAGGGTTCAGACCTGGGTTTGAGGTTCTGAGGTTGTGGGGGGGAGTATGAGGTGAGAAGGTGAGCAGAGACTGAAAACATTTGGAATGGTGATCATTTAGGGATCACATGGAATACAGAGGGGAAGAAAAGGAAGGAGTCACAGGGGCTTCTTGGAGAAGACCTAGGGCTAAAGGAGAAAAATCTGGGGGCACTTCTGGGGGAAGGGAAACTGGCCTGGGTTCTGGGGAGCACAGAGGTCTTCCTAATGTCACATGCCTGTGTCACAGAGATACCCTTGAAGATGGCCTTCTGAGGTTCCTAGTTTGGGAGGCAGAGAACGGGTTGGGAAATCAAAGATTTGGGGTCCCTTTTCCCAGGAGACCAATTGTGTGGAAGGTTAGGGAAGATCTCAGAGGTGGGGATGAGGCCTCACCCGCCTGTGCTCCATCCTGTCCTGGCCGCGAGTGAACTGTAAGATACAGGGAGAGTTGGTAAGGCTCTCCCCACCCATCTGCCACCCCTCCTCCCAGAAATATTCACCTATCACTCACCTTCATAGTGGGCTGCAATTGCTCTGCGAGCCCGTGTTTTTCGGCCTTTAGGGGCTGGGAATAAAGGAAAGATGATGGGTAAGCAGAGCAGAACCTGCCCCCCCCCCAGAAGCTACCAGGGACTGGCAGACTGGCAACCGCTCCTGAGGTTGGGATGGAGGGAAGCATGCTTACCACTTCTGCGAGGCCGAACTAGACGTTCCAGTAAAGGCACCACATTCTGCCTTTCCTCTGTCTGAGAATTCAGTTCCTGAGAGAATTAAGGGCATAGCTAAACAGGCCCTGCAGAGACAGAGACAAACTGCCCACAGGGCCTGTCAGAAGAGCCATAAGCCAACACAGACACAAGTCTTAGAGATCCATCAACCTGGCAGTCAGAACCCATCCCTGTCCTCACCCCTTTCTGGAGACCAGCCAACCCTCTCATACTCTTCAGGTAT
>PVHP010046218.1:0-13372 GCA_004024765.1 Zapus hudsonius | reverse complement strand
CTGTTTTGAGGACATGAATTACCTTATGTATTTGCATTTGGGAAATTCTGAAAATATCAGATTCTGAATTAGAGTTTTATTATGAGATGGGAAGTAGTGAAAAAAAAAGTGTATCACAGAGAGGAAGACGCTGTGATGCAATCTACATGATTATCCTTTATCTAAGACAAATATGTTCCCAGACCCCAAACTGCAGATAATACCAAACCCTGTAATTTCATTCCTTCATCATCCTATCTATGCTTATCATGCATTGTGGTTATAGCTTTTGCATTTTGCGGTGCAACAGCAAAACCAGCAGAGTTTATTTTTTTTTCCTTCTTTAGAACTCCATGGATAGATTCATTGCCATTGTAGAGCTTAGCAACCTTGTGATGTGATTTGTTTTTCTTACTCTAAGTGGGGAACTTTCACTTTTTCACTTAAAAAATGCTTCAAGCTTTCTCGTTGGCACTTACAAACTGCCAGCATCACTAATCTTGTGCTTTGGGGCTATTGTTAAGTAAAATAACTATTTTTGAACACAACCACTGCAGTAATCAATATTTCATTTGATATTCAAGATGGCTAATAAGTGACTAGTGAGCAGGTAGTATATACAGTGCAGATAGATTGGACAAAGGGAAGAATTACATCCCAGGTGTGACAGAGTGAGACATGCACTCAGAATATCACGCAACTAAAAATATATGAAATCCTTATTTATGGAATTTTCCATTTAATCTCTTTAGACTGAGGTTGATTTGGGGTAACTGAAACCATGGAAAGTGGCATGGTGGAATGTGCCTATAATCCCTGTGCTGGGGAGGGTAGAGACAGGGAATACCTAGGGCTCATTGGCTAGCTAGTCTAGCAAAATCAGGACCCTGTCTCAAAGAACAAGGGTGAAATCAACTAAGGAAGACCCTCAATGTCAACCTCTGGCTTCTCCATTCCACCTACTACCTGCCAGAGCAAGTCACATCTTCTCCCCACTGAGACTTTTGCAATAGTCTCCTAATTGCTATAACAGGTTCTCCTCTTATTTCTCATGGGCCCTACCCACCCCCACATGCCTACCCATCACACACATGTGCTTATAAACAAACACACATACACACACATGCATGTACTTGCACACACATGAATCCTGAGGTTGATAGCAGGTGTCTTTCTCAGATGCTGTCCTCTTGATTTTATTTAGGCATGGATTACAGGCAGTGGTCATGCCTACTTATCACCTGGAATTTGCCCACATGCTGGGAATTCACCCCAACCCCACCTGAGCTCCCTCGCATAGCAACCATCTCATCTAGGTTTTTCTTTCTTTTTTTTCATTTTTTAAAGTTGGCATCTTGAGTTTTAGGCATTACTATAGCATTTTGAAATGAAATTTGTTTTAGTTCATTTTCCTCTCCTTTTATCCCCAATCACCCTCATTCTCCTTGTGTCCTCTGCTTCCTATTTACATGCCTCCTGTGTGCTTTCATCCTTGACCCATCCCCTTTGTTGTCATCTCTTATTACCCACTCCTGGTCACCATTCCAGCTTTTCAGGTTTACCCACATTTCCCCCTTTATTTTCTTTTAAATAGACTTTATAGCAGTTTGAAGTTCACAGCAAAACAGAGCAGAACATTCAGAGATTTCCCATATTCCTGTGTCCTCTTAAATAAAAACTTTCCCCTTTTATAAAATGCCACACCAGAGTGGCCCCCCCTTTTTTTTTTGGTTTTTTACAACTGACGAATCTACATGAACATATGCTTATTACCCAGAGTCTGTAGTCTGCATTAGGGTTCACTCTTGGTGGAGTAAATTCTATGGGTTCAGACAAATTTATAAAATTACAGTGTCATGCAGAGTAGTTTCACTGCCATTAAAATCCTCTGATTTGCCCATTCATTTCTCTCTCCATCTCCCAGTCTCTGGCAACCACTGATGTTTCCTTTCTTACTGACTCCATAATTTTTCCTTTTCAAGAATGTTATATGTTTGAAATTCTAAATCACCTTTCCAGATCAGCTTCTTTTACTTAGTAATATTCACTAAAACATTCTTCATGTTGTTTCATTTCATTTTACCATTGAACAGTATTTCATCCATTTGATGTTCTAGTTCTTCATTCACTTACTGAAGGACATACTACTTGATTCCAGGTTTTGAAATTATGAATAAAGCTGCTATATCTATCTATCTATCTATCTATCTATCTATCTATCTATCTATCTATCTATCTAGGTTTTTGTGTGGAAATAGAGTTTTTAACCCTTTGGGGTAAGTAGCAAGGCATACGACTGCTGAATCATTATAGAGAGGATGTTTAGCCTTGTAAGAAATTGTCCAACTATATTTTAAAGTGGCTGTACAGCAAAAGAATGAGAGCCCTTGTTTTACACTCTCTCAAGAATTTGGTGTTGCAATGTGTTGAATTTCAGCAACTTTAATAGGTAAATAGTGGTGCTTCATTGTTTTCATAAGCAATTCCCCAGTGACTATGTATGCTATTGAGCAATTTTCTATGTGTATCTTATCTGTATATCTTTTTTTGGTAAGGTGTATGTTGATTCTTATGCCTGTTCTATAATCAAGCTATTGGTTTTCTTACTGTTGAGTATTAAGAGTTCTTTGTATGTTCTGGATAAGCCTTTTATCAGATACCTTTTGCAAGTACTTTCTTCCAGTCATGGCTATCTTTTTATTTTCTTGATAGTGTCTTTTGAAGATCCAAAGCTTTCAATTTTAAAAAAAACTTTTATTTATTTGCAAGCAGAGAGTGATAGGAGAGAGACAGAGAGAACGGTTGTGCCAGAGTCTCTAGCTGCTACAAATGAACACCAGATGCATGCACCACTTTGTGTATCTGGTTTTACATAAGTACTGGGGAATCAAACTCAGGTTGTTAGCCTTTGCAGGCAAGTGCCTTAACCATTGAGAAATCTCTCCAGCCCCAAATCTTTAATTTTAATAAAGTTCAGTTTGTGGTCATTATCATATTTACCTACCCAATGTCATCTAGAATTGCTCCTATGTCATTTTATAAAAGTTGTATGGTTTTGTATTTTACATTTTGGTCTGTGATCCATTTATTATTATTATTATTATTATTATTATTATTATTACTATTATTATTATGTGTGTGCAGGCATATTTGTGCTGAAGCATGTATGTGTAGGTCAGGGGACAACTTTGGGTGTCAGTACTCACCTTTCACTTTTTTTAAAGGTAGGGTCTCTTGTTGATCAACTCTGTAAGTGAAAGCTTAGCAGGCTTGAGAGATTCTGGGAATCTCTGTTCACCTCACACCTTGCTATAGAAGGGCAGAGATTACAGATACTACTGTGCCCAGCTTTATGTGGGTTCTGAGGATCTAAATTGAGGCTCTTTGGCTTGTGATTTTACACATGGAGCTACCTCTCAAGTCCTATGTTCAATTTTGAGTTGACTTTTATGAATCTTCTTTTTGAACAATATTCTTTTAAAATTTTTACCCAGCAACGTGTTTTTGTGATCTCTTTTAATCTATCTATCTATAGAAAATTTTGCTGTTGTCACTGTTCTATAGGATTCCATCATATTTATATATCACTTTTTAATGTTATGGTATATTCAGTAATGGATGGGCATTTTAGGATTTTTTTTTAATATTGCAAGTAATGCTGCATCTTTTAAAAGTATTTATTGATAACCTCCATACATATACATGACATTCCATCATCATAACCCCCTACCATTCTCCTTTGTCCCTCTTCCCTCATCCCCTTTGCACTGAACCCCTTTTTCTTTCCAACCATTCCCTGTTCTATTTTGATGTTATGATACTGCCTCCTTGTCCACATTTTCTAATGGTTGTGTGTAGTTGTCTATCTAGGGGAGATGCCTGCAAGGGGAATTTCTGCTTCTAAGTGGAGACACATTTTCAGTTACATTTCAAAGTTACATTTCAAAGTGAATGAACCATCTTGCTTTCACAAGCAGATGTTGAAGAGTATCTGTTTTCTCACAACCCAAACAATAGTTGATGTTATTTAACTTTATTTTTGCCAGTCTTATGGTTTAAAAAGGCATCACATACAAATTACTTATCCCTGATTATTGCCTAGGATGAGCATATTTTCATAATACTACTTATTACTTAATCTTTCATTTTCAGTCAAATGACTATTTTTTATCCTTTGCTTTTCCCCCAGATGAGTTACTTGTCTTTCTCTGGTTTATTTAAAGGAGACTATGATATTTAATACCTGGCTATTAACTTGATCAGATTTAGAACTGCCATGGACATGTCTGTGAGGGATTTCCTAAATTATATTAGTTGAGGTGGAGAACCCAGCATACCTGTGGGTGGGACCTTCCCATGGTCTGAGTTCCTGCTAAAGCTAGCTGAGCATTCAGTATTCATTTTTCTTCTTCCACCCTCTGATGTGAAGGTGTGATGCCAGCTTTTGCATTGCTGTCAATTTCTCAAATACAATAGACTTCCCCTCAAGGTGTAAAATGAAATAAACCCTTTCCTTCCATAAGCTGCTTCTGGTCAGGTATTTTTTCCAACAGTGAGAGAATAACTGACATAAGTTGTTTACAATGGATATTAATATTTGACAGCTATGTTTATTACAAATGTGTTCCTCCCGATATCTTTGTTGTCTTTTAAAATTGTTTATGGTATCTTTAATTTTGCCATGCAGAAGTTTCTATTGTGGCTGAAATCAAATACATTGTTTTTTACCCTCTTGTTTCTGCTTTCTGAGTGTTGTTCAGGAGGGCTTTTCTATCTTTAGATTTCAAACTTATCACTCTATGTTTGCTTATAATATTTGTAAATATTCGTTTTAAAGCTTTATTTATAAGCATTTTATTGACTAGAATTTATATTATGTATGATGTGAAGGCTCTAATTTATTTTATTTTTTAAATAAATGAGTTTCTAAGTATTTGCCTATACCCATCAAGTTAGCTGTCCACTGAGTTCTTCTTTGTGGGCTGTATCTGGCTAGGCATAATGGTCTGGGTACTAATCCACAGACTCGACCACCCACTTATTAGTCCTTTCCACACACATTCTGATATAATAGGTTAGAAAGGAGGACCCTCATGCAGGAGAGATGGCTAAGTGGTCAAAGGCATTTGCTTGCAAAGGCTGCTGGCCTTGGTTTGATTCCCCAGTACCCACCTAGAGCAAGATGCCTAAATTGGTGCATCCATCTGGAGTTTGTTTACAGTGGCGGAAGACCCTGGAATGCCCCCCTCTATCTGAAATAAATAAATTAAAATATTTTTAAAAAGAAAGGGGGACCCTCAGTCACTGAACAGGATGATAAAGCTGTCCCCAGACCAGACAAATTTACCTGGGTCTGGATTGGAGAAAATATTCTTCAAAATTCCTTAAGGAAAGAAATGTACTACATTATCTTTCAATCAGACAGGGCTGGGTAGCTCAGCAGTTTTTATTTGTGTAAGCCTGGGTAAGTTTGTTAAGCTCGTATGACTCAATATACAATAATACTAAGGCATAATTCTTGTTTTGTGGGTTAGTTGTGAAAACTCAAGATAATAGTTATAAAGTACTTGGCACATATTTAGTGCCCACTCATGTCTCACATTAACCATTATCATTTCTGGTTATGATAATGACTTCATAAGAGATGTATTTGGGGAATGAATACACAGAGAGTGAATAAGAACTGAAATAATTCTTGAAGAGTGAGGCTGGAGGAAAATGAAGATTTTGGTACCTCCCAGAGAAGGCTAAGAGAACTTTTGGAACTGATACCAAAACTGCCAAAATAAAAAAAAAAGAAATTAAAAAAAAAAACATTCTAGACTCCAGGCTGCTGCCTTGTTAAACAAAACCATGAGTCATAAACTTGGGAAAGAGTGTGAGAACCCAGAGAAGGAATATATGAACAAAAGTCCATTGTCTGAGAACAAGTAATCTGGGAATATCTTTAGGTAGAGATAGAACAAGTTATCACACGAGAATGACATAATACACACTAGCAGCAAGTAGGCCAGGACCAAGGCTGAACGCAGTATAAAGACACTCAGAGGGATGGCAGGCACAGCTCACCTGGAGAACTACTGTGTGCTGCTCCAAGCCTCAGTTAGCATTAGGAAGCCCTGCATATTCGCTAGGGGAAGTGCAGTGGGTATTCCTTTGTTGATATGTTCAGGCTAAAGTTCAGATGTCCATATGTACTAGATAAAAGCAAAGAGGAATAACTAGATTCTGGAGCATGCAGCAATAATGCAAACCTTGGCCACCTGTGATATCAGCATTGTGCAGATCCATTGGACTCAAAGAGGAGTTTGTGAGCCAGAAGCTTATACCTCATCTGGGATCTTAGTAGAAATAGAGATTCCTGAGTGTATTCCACCCAGGACCCACTGACCCACTGAGTCACAATCTACATTTGGAGAAAATCCCTAAGGGACTTAAATGCATTCTACAATTTGTCTAGGTTTAAGATAAAAATAGATTAAGTGAATAGAGGACTTAAATGCATTCTACAATTTGTCTAGGTTTAAGATAAAAATAGATTAAGTGAATAGATAAATTTCTTAGAAGATTTATGTATTGCACTTCTCAAAACAAAGTACATAAAATAATGTTTCATAAAACATTTTTTACCCTGAGTTTCAAATTATATTCTAAAACTATTGTATCTATGACTTGGTCAGGTACCTTTAGGTTTGGCATTATGAAGAGGAATAAATAAATAGTGACTGCCCTGCCCATGGTTTTAGATTATTTTCAAACTAGAATCTCATTCTGTAACTCAGGTTGTTCTGGAAGTCATTCTGTCACTCAGGCTGGCCTCAAAGTCACAGCGATCCTCCTGTCTCTGCTGCCCAAGTGCTGGGATTATAGATGTTAGCCATCATGCCTGGCTACCTCAGTATTATTTTTAATACCCAAATAATCAACTCTTTTCTACTTTAGGTAAGCAAGAAATCCTACTTCAACTTTCTGATAGGGCAGAAGTCTTATCAATATTTACATGTACTATCTTTAATTCTTTTCTATATCTCCATTGAAAAATCCTGCTTCATTATCAAGCCACTGAAGAAAATAAGAATTTGTGTTAGATATTAACTGCAATAAATCTCCTCATTTGAAAAAAATGCTGAATTGGTATCACCCCAAACACTATGTCTTAAAGTTAAAGAGCCTTTTAAAGTTTTAATTTTGTTAGGAAAGCACCTGGTTGAAAATTCATTGTGTTCCAGTTACCTTTGGCCACTATCATCTAGGAGAGCACTCTCAAAGGGTGGCCACTAGACCATCAACATGCACAACATCTGGGAACTTGTTGGAAATGCAAATTTCTAGGCCTTGTGTAAGACTTACCAAATTAGCACTTTGGAATTGAGGTCATAAGCCTATTTCACAATCCTTAGAGATGACTCACTCTAATGTTTGAGAATCATTGTTTTTGGCTGTGCAGTCCAAGACATGAAGGCTCAAATTCATAAGTGATAGAAAGAAAGTGGAAGTTGATTCAAAAGGTATGGATCCCAGACCTACTTGCAACACTACTTTATGAACTGCATAGGCATCATAACTTCTCTGGCGTGAGTGAAAATAAATGATATTTAGAGCTTCTTAAGTCTCTGATCGATCAGATGTAGTAATTGGAACAGAATGGGTTTTCAGACAGGAATTTCTTGCTTCAATAAACAAGACAAAAAGAAAAAAATCTGGAATATTTTTTGATTAGAAGGGAGTCATGTTCTTCAGTGGTGTAGCCACTGGTAATTTGTCCATTCTCAAATAAATAACCTCCCACCCATGATAATGCAAGCAATTCTAATTTAACTGAGTGGGTCCAAAAAATATTGTAAAAGTAAAATGGAGATTATAGGGAAAGAAGCATTTTAGTAGGAATAGGGAGGGGATAAGACAGGTTCATTGGGGGACTAAGATCAAAATACATTATATACATATATGAAAATACAAAAAAATTTAAAAGTGTTTTAATCTATATGTACCCTCTTCCCTGAGTCACCTAAACTCACATCTATCAGACTAGATTTTTTTATAAAATTAGTAAACTAAATCTTAAAGTGTTTAATTATGTTACAAGTTATAAGACAACCTTTAGACTTTTCAAGAGCTTAAAAAAAACAGATGGGGCTGGAGAGATGGCTTAGCAGTTAAGGCACTTGCCTCTAGTGCCTAAGGCCCCCGGTTCAATTCCCCAGTACCCACATAAGCCAGACCCACAAGGTGGTGGCCCTGGTGTGCGCGCTCTCTCTCTCTCTCACCATGCCTCAAAAATGTCCAGGTTAAATCTTAATTTACTGTTGCTAACTTTGTTCAAGTTGATATACAAAACTGCCTTTAAAGTATTCAATCATATTTGCTCTGTTCCTCCATCTAACTACTGGGGAAAATAAGTCTCAAGGTTTACTCATTAGTACTTTTTAGCTATACTTAATAATGTCATCACTTCTGGAAGTCCTATAACTAACTTTAAAGATGGTTCTTGTCTTGTTCATTTTAATTGTATCAAATAGTCATCACTATATTTAACTCTAACTTCAGCTATTGTTAGTTTAGCTTCCTTTTATACACAGGCATGTAGATATAACCTTCCTAAGTTTCATCTATTCTCAACTGTCATGGGTGAGACATAAAAGTGTTTTATGTTTATCCAGGTGTCTCTATTGTACATCAGATTGATTGTATTTCTCTAAGATTAGACAAAAACATCATTTGTCTAGTTATGGTTTTCTCTTTCTAAATACATTTGAAAAGGGATATATCAAAACTAAACTGTGTTAATTTAACCAGGTTCTGTTTTTTTTTAAAATATTTATTTATTTCTTCATTTGAGAGAGTGAGAAAGAGGAAGAGAGAATGGGCTTACAGCCACTGCAAATTAACTCCAGATACATGTGCCACCTTGTGCATCTGGCTTTATGTGGGTCCTTTTGCTTTGCAGGCAAACACCTTAACCTCTAAGCCATCTCTCCAGCTCCCTTTTTTTTGTTTGTTTGTTTTGTTTTTTGCAACAGGGTCTCACTCTAGCTCAGGCTGATCTGGAATTCACTATGTAGTCTCAGGGTGGCTTTGAACTCAAGATGATCCATTCTTTTTTTTTTTGAAATGTAGTGACTTTTGCTTTATTTTGTTTGTTTTTCTTTTTCTTTTTTTTTTTTACATTCAGCCCATGATTTTTTTAAATTGTTCATAATGAGTTACATTGTTTAGTGGGTGAACCATGAGTTGTTTGCCCCAATTCCCCGTTGCCCCCCTTCCCAATCACCAGTCAGCTGGATATCCTCCTCGTGGGCCATCTGTATCAGTCTTTGTAGTAGGAGACTATGGATAGCTCATTCTTCAGCCGGGCTCTCATGTCTCAAGTGTGTAGTTACTGAGGGTTGCCAGGTCTCTGCTATTCTCCCCCACTACGGCTCTCACAATCTTTCCACCCCCTCTTCCGCTCAGTTCCCTGAGTCGTGGTGGGTGCGTATTGAGGCTGCTATGGTGTTGTGAGCTTAGGGGTTTTTGTGTAGAGATTCGTTGGTTTCTGTCACACTGGCTTATCCTGTGTTGATTGGATGGCTATGGCTGTGGGTCCCTTGTACATCCAATCATTCTCTGTGGAGTTCCGTATGAATCCTCCCCGTATGACTGTGGTGGCTCATGATCCATTCTTAATTAGTTTTAATTAAGACTTTACTCTTGGCCTCAGTTCTGATGTCTTAAGCTCATTGCTTATAACTAACTTTTAAGCCATAGTCCCTGCTCTAGAATATATCCACACACTCAAACAGTGCCCCCTTCCATCTTAGAAAAATGACTTTGAGTTATACTGTTTTCAGGATTCACAAATACATCCAGCCATCTCTGGGTAACTAAAAACAAGAATGATTGATTGATAGCTTGATTAATATAATTTACCATGGCCTTTCCTTTTTTCTTTCAGTATGGGTTACAAACCATCAGCCACATACATGCCTTTAGAATGTGTCCTGAAAAAACAGGACTCCTTTGAGCCATGGAGCCTAAAGAAGAAACAACTGGGCTGGAGATGGCTCAACAGTTAAGATGCCTCAATGCAAAACCCAAGGACCTGAATTCAGTTTCTCAGTGCCCACATAAAGCCAGATGCACAAAGTGGCACATGCCTCTGAAGTTCATTTGCAGTGGCTAGAGCCCCCCGGCATGCCCATTCTTTCTTTCTGTTTTTTTTCTCTCTCTCTGTCTCTCTTTCCCTGTCTCACTCTGCTTGCAAATAAATAAATACATTTTAAAAAGGAAAAAAAAGTATAGATTTTGATGTGATCTCAAGTAATAATTTTTTGAATAGATGAAGTTATCTTACATTGACATGTTAGATATCTGTTAGTAAAAGACAACATTGGTAGTTATCAGATAATCATCTATGGATATACCTTGCTATATATAAGTTAAATATATTTAACTCCTTATATGGTAAACAGTAATAAATTATAACTTAGAAGAATTTCCTTACTTAAATTTAATTTTTATTGGCATAGTTGCCCATAGTACTAGGTTTCATAAGGACATTTTAATGCAAGTATATAATGAACTTTGAATATATTCCCCAATACTCCTCTACTGTCTCCTTTCTCCCCAGCTCCCTCCCAGAAGTCCTTTTTGTTCTCTTAGAGACATTTGCTTCTACTTTCATGTCATATGTGTATCCATGATTTTATGTTCGTATAAAATCTAGGATCCACAAATGAAAAATATGCAAGAATTTACTTTCTTTACCTTTGGCATTATACTAAATATGCTCTCTCATGGTTAAAATACGTTTCACAAAGCCAGGGTGATGAAATACATTTTTTATTTTAAAAAGTATTTATTTATTTGAGAGAGGGAAAGGGTGCATCATTCCACTGTAAACAAATTCCAGACACATGTGCCACTTTGTGCATCTGACTTTACGTGGGTACTGGAGACTCAAACTTGGATTTTCAGAGTTTTCAAGCAAACACCTTAAACTGCTAAGCTATCTTCCCAGCCACATCCATTTTACTTTTTAAGCATACTTTGTTATGTGATTTTTTTTGCACATGCATGATTAGAAATAACCAAATAATGTCATAGCTGGTGTTAGGAGCAAGGAGCTTCATCCTGGTACCAAGAAAGACAGGTTGCTGACTTCCAAGAACATGAAGAAAACTACAGAAGTGCCAGTAGGCAAGGACCTTTGCTAATATTTGCATCTTGAATGTCTAACAAAGGCATATATGTCCAAGGGTCTCTTGCTAGCATGTGGTGCCATTTGAAGGTGGTAGAATCTTAAAGAGGTTGAGCCTAGTAGAAGAAAGTCCCTGGGGGGAATGACCTTGCAGGGGATAATGAGATCCCATCCCTTTACTATTTCTTTCTTTGCTTTCTGACAGCCATGAGATGGACAGCTTTGCTTTCCAACATGCTCCCCTGTGTCTTGCCATAGTTCCTAACAATCGGGCCAAACCACTTGAATTCATGTGTCTTTGAAATTATGAGCCAAAATAAACTTTTCATCCTTTTACATTGATTACCTCAGGCATATTGTCACAGTATTGGAAAGCTAATACGTCATTTAGTAAGAATATCAGTGTATTACTTGCTTTGTGTTATCACTGATGCTGCTACTGATAACTTTTATCATAAAAGATTAAATTCTAAAAAAAAGATTAAATTCTGTTCAAAATTCCTTTTAGAAGATATAAAATTATTGTGTATGTTAAAAATATTCTTTCTCCCCCTCTCTGTCTGCCTCTCATAGATAAATAAATAAAATTTTAAAAAAGAGTGCTGGAGAGAGGACTCAGAGGTAAAAGGCATTGCTTTTAAAGCCTCACTGTCTGGGTTCAATTCCCCAGTACCCACATAAAGCCAGATGCATGAGTTCATTTGCAGTGACAGGAGCCCCCAGAATACCCTCTCTCTCTGAAATACATAAAATAAAAATATTCCTAACAACCCTTATTTCTCAAAGAATTTTTAAACTTTAATTGACAATTTTCATACATATACATAATGTATTTGATCATAATCATCTACCATTAGTTTTTTGCCCCCTTTCTCTTTAAGCCCACCTCACTGAACCCCTTCTTCCTTCTATCTGGTCCTTTTTATTTTGATGTCTTTTTTGCCTTTATCATCCATGAAGATATGCTGATAGGCCTAATATCATGCAGGTAATGACAGTGCCTGTGAAATCATGAGTGAAATGGCTTGTGTCTGATGAATAGCATTCTAAAGCATTTCTGCTCTCCTGGCTCTTACATTCTTTCTGCCACATCTTCCACAATGCTCGCTGTGTCTTGGCAGGTGTGTTACAGATTTCTTATTTAGTGCTGAGCACTCAACTGACACTTCTTCTCTGCACTTTGTTGACTTCAAAGGATTCATCTATTTTTGTTATCTGGAAGTTGAATTCATGCAGCACAGTATTTTTCATAATAACCATGGTTTAATGAATCATGACTTTACACAGAAGTAAACAGTGAGTATCTACAAGCAAGTCACATGTAACATTAAATAATTATGTAAGATACTTAACCTATTATTTAAAATTAGGATATATAGAAATGCTGTTTTATTTATTTTGTATTTATTGATCCTGGGATGACCCCTCAGAACCTTCCCAAACTTCAGTATAGGTGATTGGGCTCTTTACTTCTTTTCACTGTTCACTCAATGAGGGAAATAGGTGCAAGGCAACTATCTGTCACTGATTGCAATCTCTTGTGAGTAGTTCAGAGCTGTTGACCTCCCCAAACCCCAGTAGCTGGAAGAATGAGTGTTTGAATCCGGGAGGGCAAGTGGCCAGCTTTACACTTTCTCCAGAGCTAAAGCTAAGCAGATGATTGAGGCCAGAAAGAACCTGGGAACCAAGAATAGCCTGACTTTACATTCATTATCACAAACACCAAGCAACTTGAGGCATGCTCACAGACCTACTGCTGCAAGATGTTCTTCAGGCTCATGTGTGCAAGCAGAGACCTGACTGGTTAAGACTCAAGCGACTGACCCAGGGAGGAGCCAAAATCTGATTGGTTTGTGGATTCAGAGTGTTTATCCAGGGACAAAGAGCTGAAGAAGCAAGAAGTTCTTGCTGGGTGTGTCACTGGCAGCCATCTTGGAGAGACAGGATCATATAAAAGTTTCAGGTTGGCCAAGGTGGACAGAATGGCATCTCCTTTTCCTCTTTGGGGTTCTGTCTCTGACTAACTGCCTGAAAGAATCCAGCTTTCGCCTGTGTCTCTTCACTACTACATGTGCTTATTCCATACCTTCACCTTACTCTTACAAACCTTTGTTCCCATCTTTACTCTTGACTTGGGAAAACAGAAACAATCGGAAAAACATCCACATTTTTCTTCCCCCAAACAGTGATGGACATGCGATGTCCTTTATTTTT
>PVHP010046217.1:0-13373 GCA_004024765.1 Zapus hudsonius | reverse complement strand
TTATTTGCCATACTTCATAAGAGGTCTAATTGGGGCACAAACATCAAATGGATAATTCCTGCAAATGAGGGATGGTGGGTATGCTCGAAGACTGGCCTGACCCCATGTCTATCAACTTCAGTTTTTAATGCTACTAATGTATTTTGTGTCCTGGTAACTGTGTTGCCCCATATCCTATACCATTCAGAGGACAGCATGTATCGTTACTGGACAAAGATTATAATCGGGAAATCAAGAGGGAGCCCATCACTGCTCTGACCATAGCTACCCTATTCGGTCTAGGTCTAGCTGGAGAGGGAACAGGAATAGCATCCCTAGCAACTCAACAGACAGGAATGGCCTCCCTCTGGGCAGCTATAGATGAAGATTTAGAAAGGATAGAAACTTCTATTAGTCATCTGGAAAAGTCTCTTACTTCCTTATCTGAGGTAGTGCTCCAAAATAGGACAGGATTAGACTTGTTATTTCTCCAGCAAGGAGGGGTCTGTGTTGCATTAGGAGAAGAATGCTGCTTTTATGCTGATCATTCAGGGGTCATAAAAGAATCCATGACTAAAGTAAGGGAAGGTATAGCTAAAAGAAAACGAGAAAGAGAGGCAGGAAAGAACTGGTTTGAGTCTTAGTTTAACAGGTCCCCATGGATGACAACCCTGGTTTCCATTCTATTGAGCCCATTACTTATCCTGCTGCTGATACTAACCCTTGGATCATGTGTTCTTAACTGGCTTATAGCTTTTGTAAAGGAAAGGGTGAGCATAGTCCAATTGATGTTACTCAGGCAAGAATACCAAAGAGTCCCCAACCATGAGAGCCTTTACCCACCTAAACAAAATGAGCAGGATTCCTCATTATGACCAAAGAAAGGGGGGGAATGTTGAGGACAGGCAGTTCACCATCTTAGCTTTGACAGATCAAAGGAACAGATGGACAAAAAGCCCCCTACTCCCTTCTCAGGAGAAAAAAAAATTCATCACTGGTAAAGAAGGTCTGAGTTTAAAGGAATGTCTGTAAATAGACAACCAGATGATTGCCATGAGATTAGAGTGACCACTTAGATGTGGCCAGGATGTGGGTTAAAAGGCCATGAGCCACCTGTGGGCCATAAAAAGATAGCAGATAACTGTTTAGTAAAGATAGTAGATAACTGTTTATTAAAGATAACAGATAACTGTTTAGTAAAGATAGCAGATAACTGTTTTGTAAAGATTGTAGATAACTGTGAAGTTCCCATGCTTGTAACCTCAAACAGCTACCTGTATGCCATAAATTAATAGATAACTATCAAATGTCATATGCCTGAAAACTAAAACCTATAAAACCTAGTGAAGAAGGCAGAAGGGGGTCCGGGACAGAGGTTCGACTTTTGAGCCTAATCCCAGACCTCAGCATGCTGAATAATAAAAACCTCGTTGTGTGACTTGCATTATCGTGTCTTCTGTTCTGTGAGGAGTGCTCAACTTTGGACCTCAACACTATCTAGCTAATTGCATATATTATGCCCACTAAAATGCCCTGTAAATGCTTATGTTTATGTGCATATATTAATTCTACTCTCAGTCTTTTGTAGAGAAACTTCTCTTTTCAGATGGCAGTGACCACTGGATTGACTCAAAACTCACCATAGTGCTGAGAAAGGGTGACATTGTAGTGTTCAGCACTGAGACATCTCTATCGCACTCTCCAAGACACAAGGACCATTAGGAGGAGGTGGTTTACAGAATGCAAGAGCCAATGGAAAGGGAGCCAACGGAAATAAAATCATTATGAAAAGTTAAATAATAGTAATAGTCAGGAAGATCCCAATCTTTTGTTCTTTGGTTGTAGTGCTTTACCAGTCTATCATATTTCTCAGGTGTTTGTCCTTTAAGTCTTATCATCCAATTATACTTTAGTATTCATGAACCCCAGTCATTTTTGAGAGCTCAAATTATAAGGATCACAGACCTGGAAGAAAATATAAACTTGGTCAGATAAAGCAAGTGGACTGAAGATTACACATAAAGCAGGAAGAGATTGAAGCAGAAGGAACTGGGGCATACATATCTTGTATGTTATATAATTTCATGACTCAAGTCAAAGTTTATGAGTGACTAATATCTTACTCTTTTTTATTCCCTAGCAAATTAAAACCTCCTTAAGAACCAGACATTAAAATGTCTTAAGTGTATGAAACTTAAACACATATTAATGGCTTAAAGAAAATTAGCTTCAGGGCTGGGGAGATGGCTCAGTGGGTAAACTGCTTGCTTACAAATCCTGCTGGCCCAGATTCAATTCCTCAGTACCATATGAAGCCAGATAAACAAAGTGGCACTTGTATCTGGAGTTCATGTACTGCACCAAGGGGCCCTGAAATGCATAATACACGTATACTTCACATGGTCTTGATATAGGTCAGCCCTCTAATATCCAAGGAGAACTTCTTTAGGATTTCAGAGACAAGGATAGTAATGAAAAACATAAACAAAACTCAAAAAACATTTCTCTACCAAATGTACAACATTCTGCTCTTCATTGAAGAAAACTGGGGAAAAACAAAAGAAGTAATTGTATTTAGGCCTGTTTTATTTTATCCTCCCCAAATTCCTTTGTATCATTTTACCATTTCTTTTTTCAGACATAATGATACTTGAAAATTTCCACAACACCATATGCTCATGAATTTTGTAAAGTTAGTCATTGGAGTGATGTATGCCTCATCAACCTTTTGGCTGCTCTTCATTCTCAGGTCTCATCCCACTCTCTCTAGTGCAGACTCCCTGGATTCCCCAGGCCTTCATGAGCTACAGCAGGAGTGCTTCTCCTAATACACTCCTAACACCTTCTCTAGCCAGAAGGCTGGAGACAAATCACAAGGTTTAATAAACTCTTGAATCTAGTGGGAGTCATCTACTCAAACTAACACAGGAACCTAAGCTAAAAGTTATTAGTCTTGCAGATTCTACTCATGACAATTACAAGCTTGTAATTGGTTTACATGGTTGGTTCTTGGCCATTGTCATGAGTTACCTAGGCCTGGCCTAACAGGCTCCAGCCCTAAGGTGTTACTAGGGTGGATAAAATTCCAGCTATACATATGCAACGAGCAGTCTGAGCTCCTCTGTAGTTCCTATTGTTTGTGAGTTGGAGTGTGCTTGTTTGAAGTGAGGGTGATGGGTTTCTCTCTGTGCTTGGATCTGTGAAAGGGGGACAGCCTTTTTTGCCATTCTGGAACTTCCCCTGTATCTGTTACTTCAATAAATACTTTCCTCCCCAAATTGTGCCTGGTTTGGAGATTCATCCCAGCAGCATGTGGCTGACTATGACATTTCCCAAATCAAAGACAAACACATCCCTTCCAACACTCAGAACAAAAACATAACGCTGGGCGTGGTGGCAAAAACCTGGAACCCCAGCACTCCAAAGGTAGGAAGAACAGAAGTTCAAGGTCAACATAAGTTACCTAGCAAGTTTGAGGTCAGTGTAGGCTACATAAGACCCTGTCCTCAAAAAATTAAAATAAAAAAGAACAAAAAGTATAAAACAGTTCTTCCAGCTGACCCAAAGATCTATAAACAAAACTCCACAGTTTTATTTGCATATATGTGTCTTAATATTATATCATTTTAGCTATAGGTGTTTAAAGTATATTTGATTTTTAAGATAAGCTCTCCCACATATACTCAAATTTCTTTAATAATTTTCTGGAGTCTTTAAACTTATATATACTTTAGTGTACATATTTATATACTTTAAAAATCTCATTGAGATTATAATTACCATTTCAGTAAATGATACATAATTAGGAAGAATGACTTTATATGGTACCAAGTTTTCCATTAAAGAATATGAATGCCTTTCTATTCAGATGTTGTTTTATACCTTCAAAATATTCAGGTCAGATTCTTCCTCAACTCTGTTGTATACAGGTCAATCATTTGGGAGAGTTCATTTAAAGATGACAATACAAGATTGGCTATCCCTAAATTTACCTAACTTTTCTCCCCCACTTCAAAATTGAAGACATTAAAGTAAGTATTACCAAGATATTTAAAAATTTCAAAGATTAAAAAAAATTGGAGTGGTGCCTTATGCCTGTAATCCCACCATTTGATATGAGGATTGGTTGAGTTTAAAGCTAGCCTGTGCTACATAGTAATATCCTGTCTCAACCCCCCCACAAAAAAAGAAAATTATTTACAGGAACATCATAATCAGCTAATTTATAACTGAAGGCTTTTATAACATTCTGTTTCAGATCACTGGAATGGTGCCTAGAAGTCTCCTGTCATGTACCTAAACATGGACTTCGTTTTGCCTCCATGGCCTCTTCTCTTCTTGGGAGATATTTCTCCTTCCCAGCCTATCTCAAGTTCCAGGAACATTGAGCCCTTCAGGTAGTCATCTCCTCTGGGGGCAGCTGTACTCTGCCAAACCAACTCTGAAACAATGCTCAATCAGAACAATGTTTCACTAAGACTGCTTAGCTTCTGCTCCTAAACTCCTCTTTTGTTTCTTTTCTGTATGCCTCTCTTGGTAGCATTTCATTGGCAGATTTCAGGTCACTAGTTCTTACTTTCTGATGTCATTAAAACACTTGTTAAACATTACCATGGACTGGAGACAGAGGCCCCTGATGAAATTCAATAGAAATAGATTTCTGTAACTGAAAAAAAATCAAGCCTATTGTTATTTGGTTGTTCATTTGGTGTGGACTTGTGATGGATAATATCAATTATCAACTTGACTGTATCTTGAATCATCTAGGAATCAAATCTCTGTGTACTGAAGAACCAGAGAAATGCCATCCTGAAATTAGAAATTATTTTGCAACAAAGTTCTGTTTGATTTGACCATACCTTAAACTGGCCTGGAATTTCTCTGAGTGTGCTCTACCTCTCCCATGAATCTCCCCACGCTGACTATGCTATCACTCTTCCTGGGCCATGAGAAGACCAAGGCCATCCAGAGGTCAAAATCCAACAGGGCAAAAGGATTAATGGCTAAAAGTTAAAGGAGTGAACTACATGGAGGCCAAACTTCTCCTCCCTAAGATAAGACAAGAGAGGATAGTTTATACTAGGGAAGAGTGCTGCTCTGAGAGAAACAGACAGGGAAAACACAGATGCAAAGATAATGGATAAACATGCCTTAAAAGTTGCTTATACTCTGAAGAGGTTATCTAGTTATTTTGACTCACATGGAATTTACAGCTAACTGTACTATTTCACCTCTATATGTCCTGCCTAATTGTACTCCTGTTTGATAAATTCCTTATTGGACATGTTCCGAGGTTTTGGAGATAAAAACCCCACTTTTTCCTTTGTTGACTGCTGGTCCCTGAGCCCTGCATTTGGGTGAGACAGCTGCTGGCCAGCTCCTGTGTGCACAGCTTGCTTCAATTTGGCCTAAATTTGAGTCTGTGGTCTATTCTTTGTGTTCGTGGGTTCAACAGCATGTCTTTGAGGTAGTTTTTAGATTAGGTTAATGGAAGTGGGAAGTGGTGGCACCATACCATGAACTAAGGTCCTAGACTGCATAAAAAGGAGAGAGCAAGCTGGGCACCAGAATTCATCTCTCTCTCCCTCTGCTTCCTGATTATGTGTGACCTGAATATGACCAACAGATTTTGCCACCATGCCTTCCCCACCATGATGGACTGACCATTGAATTGTGAGCCAAAACAAACCCTTCCTTCCTTAACCTGCTTTTGTCAGATATTTTTTTATATTCTTTATATTTTAATTTAATTTTTATATATAATATAACATGTTATACTCATTGCTCCTGCTCCCATTACTCTGAAGACCCTCCTAAGTGGGGTTGAGGTATTCACTGTGGGGCATGAAGGCCTCAGTCAGTACCTGTGGGGCAGCAGGGGGATGGTGTCTCAGGGTAATCCTACCCACTCTGTGGGTTTTACAGTCTTTCTTCCCCTCTTCCACAATGTTCCCTGAGCCATTGCAGGCCTGTTAGCAGTCTGATTCAGTATTGAGTTCTCTGTAGCCTCCAGATTTCTGCTTTAATGGGTTTTGATTGATCACCATGTCTATCACCATCACCCTGGAGCTGGTTGTCAGGCTAGCAGTATAAGCAGTATTCATGTCACCTCTTCCTCTGTAATTTCTCCTGAGCCCTGGCAGATGTGGTTGAGGTGGGAAGTCTTGTGGTAGGTTGTAGGCTATACTCTTATTTTTTTTATGAATCTTGGCTTTCCTCCATTTCCTCTGCCATCTGTAAAATAAAACAGATTCTCCAACCAAGAGTGAGAGCAGCTTAGGTTAAAGTTATTTGAGAGATTTTTTTTGATGTGCAAGCCCATTCTTCTTCTCCAGAGAAGAATGGAGGCTTCTATCTTTGTTTTTTTTTTTTTTTTTGACCATGGGATTCTAACTTGATAATTCATCACAGCATGAAAAAAGCAACTAATACCAGACTCAAACAACTTGTTTTTTTTCAAATAAGTGGTCACTGTAGAGTTCTATACATGCTTGCTTCACTTTCCAATTTCAATACTAGCGAGAACCCAGTGATTTCTAATGTTTTTTAATATTTTATTTATTCATTTTCAAGGAGAGAGAGAGAGAGAGAGAGAGAGAGAGAGAGAGAGAGAGAGAGAACACCAGGGCCACCACCTTGTGGGTCTGGTTTATGTGGGACCTGGGGAATTGAACCCAGGGCCTTAGGCACTGGAGGCAAGTGCCTTAACCGCTGAGCCATCTCTCCAGCCTGATTTCTAATGTTTTAAGAACATCTACATCTTTAACTGTGTGCTTTATAAAACTGATGCAAAATATTATTTTTTGATTAAGTTGATTAATGTGACGGATTATGTTGATTGATTTCCATATGTTGAACCAACCCTGAATCCCTTGGATGAAGCCAACCTGGTAAAGGTGGAAAATACTTTTAATATGTTGTTCAATTCATTTTTCAAGGATTTTATTCAGAATTTTTACATCTAAGTTCATCAGGGATATAGGTCTATAGTTTTCCTTTCTGGATTTATCTTTGTCTGGTTTGGGTATTAGAGTGATGCAAGCTTCATAGAAGGAGTTTGAAAGTATTCCCTGTTCTCTGATTACTCTAAAAGGCTTCAAAAGGAGTGGTTTGAGTTCTGTGATGAAGGTTTGGTAGAATTTGGCTGAGAATCCATCAGGACCTGGACTTTTCCTACTGGGGAGGTTTTTGATTATATTATTGATTTTGATAGATGTAATAGGTTTATTTAGGAGATTTATCAACTCTGAGTTCAGTTTTGGCAGATGGTAAGTGTCTCAGAATTCATCCATTTTTTTCCAGATTCTCCAATTTTGTGGAATAGAGGTTTTGGAGGTATGTCCATAAACATGTCTCAACAAATTCAAGAAAATTGAGGTAGCACCTTGTACCATATCGGACCACAATGCATTGAAGCTGGAAATGAACAATGAGAAAACAAATACAAATCACATCAACTATTGGAGATTGAACAATACGTTATTAAACAATGAATGGGTCATTCAAGAAATCAAACTAGGGCTGAAGAGATGGCTTAGTGGTTAACGCATTTGTCTGCAATGCAGAAGGATCCGAGTTCGATTCCCCAGTGCCCATATAAAGCCAGATGCACAAGAGAGCATATATGTCTGGAGTTCATACTTTGCCCATTCTCTCTCTCTCTCTCTCTCTCTCTCTCTCTCTCTCTCTCTCTCTCTCTGTAAATAAATAAAATATATTTAAAAAAAGAAAAAAGAAATCAAACTGGAAATTAAAAAATTTCTTGAACTATACGATAATGAAAATACTATAAACCAGAACCTATGGGACACAATGAAGGCTATCCTAAAGGGAAAATTTATAGCACCGAATGCCTTCATAACAAAAACAGATAGATATAAAATTAATAACCTAGCTAAAGGTATTGGAAAATTAGAACAATCCAACCCTAGGAACTCAAGACAAAAAGAAATAATTAAGATCAGAGTAGAGATCAATGAATTAGAAGCATAGAAAACAATTTTAAAAATTGATGAAGCAAAGAGCTGGTTCTTTGAAAAAATAAATAAATAAGATTGACAACTCCCTGGCCAATCTAACCAAATGGAAAAAAAGAGAAGGCCTAAATCAACAAAATCAGAAATTAAAAAGGAGAGATCACAACAGACAACAATGAAATTGGAAGAATCATTAATTATTTCTTTAATGAGACATTATTATTTTTAATATTCACTTCCAATAATAGTTAACAGAACTCTTAGAGTAATACTATCTGAAGGTGGTTGCATACACTGAACTGAAATCATTAAATATTAAATTTCTATGAATTGTGCAGGACAGAATTGTGGAAGTTGGGGGAGTTTTATGAAAGATGGACAATATTTCTTTTTGTCTAGGCTGTTTATAATCACTGTTAGATCAGAAATTCATAAAGATGGATACTAAAACACCTTTATGCTTTACCATCTAATCATATAGCAACTTTATGAAGTAGCCTTCTTAACACCCCTATCTTATAAATTGATAGTTGAGGCTCAGAGAGGTAAAGCTGAATGAGTGGTGGCAGAGCTGAGGATCAAACTCTAGTGGTGTTTTCTATTATCTGAACTTTTAAAAAAAAGTCAGAGTCTTATATAGTTCAGACTTATCTGGAACTCACTATTGTAGCTTGAAGTGATTCTCATGCCTCAGCCTCTCAAGGTCTGGGATTACGTATGTCAGATACCATGGCTGGTTGAACTTTTAATTACTCTGCAACATTGCTTTGCAAAAAGAAGCAAAAATCTAACATGGCAACAATGACAGCAGCTAAAAAAGAAACCCATAACAGAGACATGATCTACATTTCATCCTGAAGTAGACTGGGAATTGGTAAGTTTACAACTGAATCTCACATCCTTTATTGGGCAAGGAGAAATCCAAAACAGTCCTGGGCACTTAAATAACTGTTTAATGATTAATAGACTTGGCATATTAGAATCATTGCCTAGACCATAAATGATATGCCCAGTGTTACATTTTAACTGAGCTGTAGATTTCTAAGAGATCTGAGAAATGTTCTCAAAAGTCTCCTAAACAAAACTAGAACACAGTCTCCACTTGAAGTTTTCGGAGATGAAGCTCTTCTTCTCATAAGATAATTCAATAATAACAAGAATAATAAATGTTTGGGAGATGGCTCAATGGGCAAGAGTACTTGCTGTGAGAGCATAGGAACTGAGTTTGATCCTCAGGACCCACACATGTCTATAAAACAACACTGAAAGGGTAGGAGACAGAAGAATGGTTGGGGCTCCCTGGTCAGACAATCTAACCAAAAATGGGGAGCTCCAACTTCAGTGAGAGACTCTATCTCAGGGAAATGGGCAGAAGAGCGATAAAGGAGGACAATTGATATCTTCCTCTGCATATGTGCACATAATGTATGTGCATCTGTGCACACACATACACACACAAAACACATAAACATACAACAAAAAAAGAATAAGCTAATTATGACTAATATGCTGTGGGAACAGAGAGAAGATAGAAAAATACATAAAGAAGTGTGGTTTTTTATTAACTGACTACAGTATTCCCTATGCATTGTCATTCCCATTTTATCATTGAGAAAGCTGGGGTTCAAGAAGAATTCATAGTCAGTTGCCCCACAGGAAAAACTCACAGTAAGTCTAATGCTTCTTCTACCTTTTGATTAGGATCATGCCTTTTCTAGTGACAATCAAACTAATCACTGTAGCAGAACTGTAGTTCTGCCATGCCTGGATCCTTTTTACTTGGCCAGAGCACCCACCACTCACCAGCTGTTAGCCTTGGCAAATGCCCAAAGATGCCCCTGCTCTGGAGAAATGTCATCCATAACAGGATACGAAGAACCTGTGAGATTAATGACTTTCCCCTTTTCAAGGGCAGCCAATGGCAAATTATAATGAGGCACAAAAATGTCAGTCCCTTGCCTGAAAGCAGGGTCACTCTGCAGTGCTATTCCTATTCCAGTGTCTCCATGGATCAGGCTGAGACTAGGCCCTATTTGAGAGAGACACTCTATTTCCAATTTCCCCCCATGTGTACCATCAACAAGTTACATTCATCCTTATATCTGAAGATTAGCCATATTTCACTGACATTTGCCCCAAATGCTTATAACTTGCTTTTATTTTCAAACAGAACACTCAGGGGTTGGGGAGATAGCTCAGTCAATAAATTGCTTGTCTTGCAAGCAGAAGGACACAGTTTGATCCTCAGAATGTAGGTGTTAAAAAAAAGTGGATGTGATGGTACAGGTTTGTAATTTCAGTGCTGAGGAGGCAGAGACAAAAAGTTCCATGGGGCTTTCTAGACAGCTAGTCTAACCTTCTTAAAAAGCTGCAGACCAATGAGAGATCCTGTCTCAAAAAAGGTTACCAAGAATGAAGCTGGATATACGTTCACGTGCATTCTCACACGCTTTTATGCCCCCACATAAAAACACACACAGCATACTGAAAAATCTTGACATTGCTTGGAGTAATATTGTTACATCTTATAAAGGAAAAAAAAAAGAACAAGACACACCTGAGCCAAACCACACAGGGGCTACACCTGGCCTTATGGGTTGAGAAGAAAGCCAAGGTAATGAATGCTGTGGAAGAAAACCATGGGTCTGGGGAATCTCAGAATGTCGAGAAGGTCAGCGCTCCTGCTGTGCAGCAGCCCACTGACCCTGCATTCCCTACTTGATCACCACACCTGAGCCTGTGGGTGCTGATGTTGGGGACAAGACCACCACCATAGCAGGGGTTGATGATCCTGAGTATGAGGATGGCTGGGGCTTTGGCATTGAGAAGCTGGCTATAAGGGAAACTGTGGGGCTTCTCCTGGTGGCCAGGCCCAATTGTGTCTTGGTGGGTGACTGGCTGGAGCTGAGCAGCTGAAGGCACCCGCTGGGTCATGTGGTTTGGAGACAGCAAATTCTAAGTGGTGTGTGTGGAAAAGCTGATGCTATTAAGCTCCTTCTGCAGTGTATTCCACTAGGCCACCTACAATGAGCAGCCCATGTACTGAAAAGTCACCTATGAGTCTTACAGGTGGCCAGTGGCCCTGCAGGGAAGCTCTTCCTAGTCTGCTGTTGGCATGAAGTGCTCATGTGTGGGACTAACTGATGCAGGTGTGTAGATCTTTTGGTGGGGCTAGGAGCTGTCCACACAGCCATTAAGGAAGACCATGAAACTGCTACCTGTGTAGGCATAAGGGAACTTACGGGCTGCTGTGGAAATGGGAAAACTGGCTCTCTTGACTCTAGATGTTCTTGGCCAATAACCATGACCAAGAATTTGACCCCCCCAAAAAAAGTTTACCCACCTGTCCCAGCTGAGAAAAGGAAGCACATCTGGGTGCTCTCTCTCTTTGATGGGATTGCTACAGGACTCTTGGTGCTGAAGGACATTGCCTTGGAGTGTGCGAGGACTCCATCACAGTGGGCATATTGTGGCACCAGGGGAAGATCCTGTACGTCACAGAAGCATATGTAGAAGTGGGACCCATTCAATCTGGTGATTGGGGGCAGCCCTTGCAATGACCTTTCCATTGTCAACCCTGCCCACAAGGGTCTCTATGAGGGCATTGGCTGGCTCTTCTTGGAGTTCTACCACCTCCTGCGTGATGCAAGGCCCCAGGAGGGAGATGACTGCCCCTTCTTCTGGCTCTTTGAGAATGTTGTGACCATGGGCATTAGTGAGAAGGGGGACATCTCATGATTTCTTGAGTCCAAGCCTGTGATGATTGCTGCCAAAGAACTGTCAGCCGCACACAGGGCTCACTACTTCTGGGGGTAACCTTCCTGGCATGAACAGGCCATTAGCATCCACTGTGAATGATAGGCTGAGCTGCAGGAATGTCTGGAACATGGCAGAATAGTCAAGTTCAACAAAGTGAGGACCATTACCATCAGGTCAAATTCCATAAAGCAGGGCAAAGCCAGAATTTCCCCATCTTCATGGATGAAAATGAGAACATCTTATGGTGCACTGAAATGGAAAGTGTGTTTAACTTTCCTGTCTAAAATACAGACATCTTCAACATGGGCCACTTGGTGAGGCAGAGACTGTCTGGTCTGTCATGGAGTGTGCCAGTAATCATCCACCTCTTCACTCCTCTGAAGGAGTATGTTGCTTGTGTGTAAAGGACATGGACACAAACTGAGGTAGTGACACAAAGTTAAACAAACCAAAGCAAAACACAATAAAACATGAAGGATGTGATGATGGAGAGAAGTATCAGCACCCAAAAGAGAAAAAGAAATTTAAAACAAAACCCACATCATGTAGGCCCCAAGTGAAACACGAGAGAGAGAGAGAGAGAGAGAGAGAGACAGAGAGACAGAGAGAGAGAGACAAAGAGAGAGAGAAGCAAGAGACTTATAACCACAGTCAATCAGTCAACCCAGGATAAGTCAGTGAGAGAGACACCAACAACTTCCAACACAACTTAAAGTAGAAGCACAGAGACTCTTAAGGTCACAACAATTAAAGAGACTTAAAACTCACCCTCCATGACTGAACGGAGGAGGGGGTGGAAAGACTGTAGGAGCCATGGTGGGAGAGAATACCCAAAGACATTGCTCCCCTCAGCAACAATTCATAAAAGGGGGCAACCTTGATGCCTCCTGTGCTATCCATAACTCCTTGCCACATGGATTGATCCAGTGTGCCCACAGAGGAGGATACCCAGTGGATTGAGGACAGGGAGGAGGGGAATGGGAATACCAACACAACATTTGCTTATACAATATATCTAATTTTGGACAATAAATATTTAAAAACACACAAAATATTAAAATAAAACCCACAGAGGTGGAAATACCAGAGGGCTTTGCCTTGTCAAAAAGGTTGGAAATCATATCCTGATTTTTCAAAGTTAATTTTCAGTCCTATTTAAGAAGCAAAAATAGGCACCCATCCCCTTTCTCCACTTTTTTTTGTGGGGTGGGAGCAGGGAGGCCAGACATTTTGTTTTCTACTCTTTTTGAGGGTTTTCTGTTTGAAATTTTTTTTCTTGATGTGACTGAAACAAGGGGGTTATTGCAGCAAAAATCAGTAATAGCAAAGAAAAAAATAGCAAATAGTTTGCAAAGGAAAAGTAGGAGAGAGGGAAAAAATTATATATATTTGTCTCTAGCCTGATCAGATAGGAGCACAAATGAGGACAGGAAATAGAGACACTTGGGCAGCAGAATCTCCTCCCAGCCACCTGAGCAGTCTTACCAGCTTCATTCCTGATCATGCAAAACAGAACTCAACTAGCATCAGGGAGCTGAGACCACACAAGACCTTTTTCTATAGTATTTCAGGTGCCTCCCACACAGGAAACCTTGAAGAAAACCAGTTTCTAGAGTCTCTGTTAACTCTTGTTTAATATATATATTTCATATATTTTAT
>PVHP010046216.1:0-13397 GCA_004024765.1 Zapus hudsonius | reverse complement strand
GGTCAGGCTACTCATGGCAGCAGATTGTGTTTCTTGTCAATCTTCTCTGTTTACTCCAGCTGTAGTTGATCAATTTCCCCTGGCAGCCTGTGCAGTGCCTTCCAGCACTACACTAACTGCCTTCTGGGGGCTGGATACCATTCCGGACGTTGAAGGGTTTCTCGATGCTGATCGATGCAGTCTGTGGTTTCTTCAGTAAGAGGGTTTTGCCTCAGGCCTGGGGAAAGCACTCAAGAGCTTTGACAGAATTCTGTCTTGTTGTTGGAATCTCATGAGTCATTTTGGTCAACAGCTCAGTGAGGGAAGGAACCAGTGGTTGGAACCAGGGGTTGTCGGGCTGGTCTAATTATTCACAGGCTTAGACTATATCATTGTGTTTTTTATCAATATTATTATGAAAGATATGTGATCAACTCTTTAACATGTACATGTGACATAGTTCATCTATAAAAATTGTAATATATGTTAATGTATTAGCATAATTTTAAGCATTATAGATTTTAAGGCATGGGAGAAAAGGTTATTAGACAGCTCTAATCACACCATAGTAGATTATATTTACTTTAGAGACAATTCATGAATATACCAGCATATTTTATTGACATTTCTATTTCTAATGCAATTTTGATTTAATTAATATCATCTCTGTTGGACAGTGCTATGATGTGTTTAATCAAATTTGAAAAATGAAAATATTATTTTCACTCAACATTTCAGAGGTTTCAGTCCGTGCTCTCTAGGTATTCATGCTTTCAGGCATGATTTCAGTCAAAGCACCCTGTTAGAATACAGAATACAGAGAGAGAGAGAGAGAGAGAGTGAGAGAGACAGAGAGACAGAGAGAGAGACAGAGAGAGAGAGGAGAAGATATTCACTCATTGTATGGTGTAGGGAGCAAACAGGACAAGAAAAGATTAAAGGCTGTTGTACCCACAATAGCTTCAAAGGTCAAGTCCCTAGTTACCCCATCTCTTAACTTTACCAATACCTCCCATAATGCAAAATTGGTTTAAAAATCTCCAACACATGTGCCTTGGGGAGATACTCAAAATCCAAGACTTTTCGGTGGTGATAAGACTTAAATTAAAATTTATTTAACTCTCTTTGGACCATTCATTTGCCTTTTTAAAAATCTACACTATGACTCATACCAATAATCTTAACCTCAAATTTCAAGACATTTATATAGAAGGATTTCTGTGATTTCAAGCCCGCTAGGGCTTTGAGTGAATTCAAGGTCTCCATGGGCTAGAATGAGACCCTTCCTCAAAAAAAAAATCTTTTGCTAAAATTACAGAGATTATCATTTTGTAAGGTTTATTATGTTGAAAAACAGCGTAATATACTCACCAGTTTAACATTATGAAATGTATACTACCTAAGGTTTTTTTCTTCATCTGAGCAGTGATCATTTTAGGACACTGATGGCCAAAATGAGAGAACAGTCTTGTCATTCCAGTCAGAACATCAACGATAAGAAGCCTGAAGCTCACTTTGAGCTCTGTGTGCAGTTTTCAGAAGTTCCACATTTGCTAATATACTTGTTCATCCCTGTCTTTTAAAGAGAGGAAAGTCCTTATTAAGGTATGGCAAAATATTTAACATATTCCAATACTTTACAAATGATGACCACGTTAGCTACCCTGAAACAGATTCACGTGTGCTTTTGGCAGATTTGTTAGTTTGCTTATAATTTTAAGGCTTCTGATTTTAAATGCTATGAACTATTTTTAAGAAAGAGAAGCTTTCAATTTCTGATGTTGATAATAAAACAATAACATCAGTTCAACAAGGATAGAAGACATAATCAACCTTACTGTGAATCAGTCAAATTTCTGCATCATTAAATTATATTTAATAAACCTTGCAAAACTCTTCTCATGTAAGGAAAGTTTATACTTTTAGATAGTCTTCCTAATGAAATCAAACATTTATCAAATTAGCTTATGATTAAATCAAACTGCACTAAACAGATCCTTGCAGCATTTTGGTTACTATTAGTGCAAACACACCATGCCTGGGAATAACAGTTCTATTTTTAACCATGCTGTTTTGAACGAAATTTTGAAATTCATTAGTCAAAATCAGACAGATACATAGAAAAACATGTTCAAAATTCATATTAGTGGACACATCTCATAATTTTGGACTAGTTTGGAAATTAATTTGTCTATCGGTTGGATAATACTTTTATTCTCCAAATTTCATCTCTCTGGTTTCTTTCAAGAGACAATATTCAGTAAAGACAAAAACTGACATCATTACTATAACTAGGAATTATCTGAAGCCAGATAGTATTTATGTAATATTTTAATATTGCCAAGATTATTTTTAATGAAAGGTTAATATGAAATGTCTGTCACAGAAATTGATTTTAGTCTACTTAAATGAACACTGAAATTCAACTACTTAATATGCCCATAAATCTGACAATAATGTTAAAAATTTACCACAAAGTGTTCCTAATAGTAAACTGAGAAAGCAATCTACTCTATATATCTTAAGTTTAATAGTATCTGGAGAAAAACTGCCATTTTTTTTTTACAAAAGTCATGGATATGGATCAATATTTGCCTTCCAGGTGTGCTTCTTTGAATCAAGGTGGGGACTTCAGATACCCTGAACTACCATAACATTGGCCAGTGTTAAAGACATTGACATGTTTTCATGTTCACGTTTCTGAGATAACAGTTCTGATAAAAATAAATAAATAAATAAATACAGATGAACTTAATATATGGACACTGAAAAATCCTTTGAAGGCAATATGCACATATTCTTTATTTTTATATGTCTTCCATACTGGGATTCCACGAATTTGCAGATCAAAACTGAGAGATGGTGATCTCTTTTTTGCTCCATTTGATACTTGAAATCCATTCATTTAAAATATTTGAAAATTCTCATCCTTAAGACATGGGTTTTGATGCACAGCAATTTACAGAAATTGAATGAAATTTAAAATTATGTATGTACAATAATATCTGGAAAATTAGATTGAATTTAATTCAACCAGTGTATTCATCATTCTTCTCTATAAAGTATTTTACTCACTTCTGTGATGTATAAAAATAAAGATAGTTGGTGATTTTAAGTGACTTATGTAGAGGAAGATAAAACATCCAGAGGGAATTTTCAGGCAGTAGACTTCAGGCAAATATCAGTCGTCAAGAGAAATGCAAAGTGTGATCTAGTGAGCAGGCCTTCTATGTGACAGAGAGGTGTGGGATTACTGACGCTCTTTAGAGATGTGTCCCTGTGTAAAGTCAAGATAACGTTGGGATTTTTGTTGACCTTAGTAAAACAAATTTACTAAGTTGATTAGTAACATGTAAAACATATTATAAACATAAGTAGCTTATTAAGATAAAATGAATTCATAGTGGTTCTTAAAATAACTTTGAGCTAATCGGTTCCCTCATGTGCAACAGAAATTAAATAGAACAACCACCAATTCCTTTTTCAGCATTTTTGATGCATGCTTGATAAACATAAATTGTAAATTAGAAAAGGATAGAGTTTAATAAACCTTTACATAAGTATGCACTCTTAAAGTGTAATCTCTACACATTTAATGAGCATATTAAACATATTCTAAAGTCCCCATATAATCCTTTCTTAGTCAGTGTCACTTGACCCAAGTGCTCAGGTAAGCACAGATTGGTTGGTTTCTGTACAAACACAGTTTATATTTATAGGCCAAGTTTCATTGTATAGATGTATTGTTTCTTATATAACACCTTTCACTCAATATAATAATTTTGTAGCCCATTTTGTGTGTTGAGTATTACAATCCATTCTTATAAATTTAGAATATTACTAATGTTATGGGCATATGAAACTTTAGTTTAATCATCTCTGGACAGATACTTTTGTCTTTTGTAGTTGTAGTGCATTCTAAATAAATCTGCTATGAATATTTGTGTAAGTATCATAGAGTGATACTCTTGAGTGATTCCCCTGAGTAAATAACAATAGATTAGCTGGATTGGGTTTTTAAATCATACTTATATTTAAGAAGTTGTCAAGCTGATTTACAAAGGGGTTATGCATCTTATCATTCACTTGCATTTGATCTAAATCTTTCATTGTAGCTATCCAATTTCCTTGTAAGATTTACTCAATCAAGTTTTAACTTGCATTTCTCCAAAGTAAATGATGCTGAAGTTCTTAAATCCTATATCCATATCCTCTTTGGTTAATGTTTCTAATTATTTGGCCAAGTTGTCAATGGTTTGACTTTCAGAGTAATTTACATATAATATGGGATTTCTTTACCAGAAATGTGACTTTCATTTTTCCCATGATCTGGTTTCCTTTTCTCCTTGTGATTGTTTTAGGAGAAATGAACTTTAAGTTTCACTGTGTCTAATTTACATGGCGTGTATTTATATACATTTAATCAATATGAAAATAATTTTAAACATATTTTCTAGACATTTTATGCTTTTATCTCTATGATCATTTCAGTTGATTATTTCATTCTTTGATAAATGCAAATTTATATTTATTAGTGTTAGAAAACAATTGTTCCAGCATAATATGCTGAAATGATATTTATTTTACCCATAAATTACCCTTGAATATTTGTCAAATGGATACTCATTCATTGACCCTCATTTGCATTTCATCTTCCATATTTTGATAGTTTATTCTTTCAGAGAACTTTAGTCATAGTCTTGATATGAAAAATTACCAGTTGTCTAATTTAGTTTCCAAATTTACTTTGTCTAACCTATATGAATAGAAAAATGAGTTTCCATAGGAAATATACAATCAACTTATTAATTTATGAAACAAATCATATTGGATTTGCATTTGCTTAAACCCTATTTATGACTTTTGGCTTACCTTCTAATATATTCTTTCCTTATAGGAAAGCATTTCTATTTTGATGTTCATTAGTAAACCTCAGCCATGATTCATGGTTTTCAAAACAAAACACTTGCATATCTTCTTTCGCTTTTATCCACAAGTATAAAAAGTTATAGTTTATTTAACTATGACCTTAAATTCAGTAATCTCAACTTCTATTTATCTGCTATGTATATCTAATTTTTATTTCACCTAGAAATATATTATTCCTAGGCTTACTTGTGTTTATGCATCTATTCATTTAAATAACATGTTGAATATTTTCTATTTTTCTAAATATATAAAATAGAATTTCATGCTGCTTTTCATACATCTCATGAGTCCTTAAATATCATTTTTGTCAGTTTTTATAAATTTATCTTATTGTTACTGTCATTTTCATTATCCTCATTATCTTCCCACCAGTTATTTTTTAACTTTTATGTATTTTGTGTGTGTTTGTGTGTGTGTGTGTGTGTGTGTGTGTGTGTGTGTGTGTGTGTTTTGCTCACCAGGGCCTCTTGCCACCACAAAGGAATATGTAATATTTTCACTATGGTTGTGTATTGATTTATTTGGCTGTCTTGGGAATTGAACCCAGGCCAGCTGGCTTTAGAAGCAAGCACTTTAACTGCTGAGCCATCTTTCCAGCTGATCATGCCAGTTATTTTCAATCTTACCTATTTATGAATACAGTGTACTTACTTTACTTAAGTATTTTGATTTAATATTTTTACTTTTTATTAAAACAAAGGCATATTTTATTAAATGTGTTTGAACAACATATTATATGTATGATTATTTTTGGTAAAGATAAGCCATATCAACGATCAGAAACAAACTTTGATTTTTCCTCCCATATAATTTTAATAAATATTCAATAGATTTATATGAATGAAATTTTTGGAGTTTTTGTGTAAGTGCCATCATGACTAAATCACTTTAAAATAACATGTTTCATACAGAATATGACCAACATTTTAGATTATGTGCTTATTTTTATATAATCCCATCCTCATGCAAAATACCTTAATTACTATATACTAAATCCTATAAATAATGAGGTTAGCTATCTCTGGGAAACAGGAGACACAAACTGATCTTTACTATGATTGGACTGTACTATCTCTAATCTCTTTCTTTTTTTTTTTCTAATCTCTTTCTTATATGAATCTTTGAACTTGGTAGCTTCTGTACATGTCTATCTTGTTCCAAACACATTCCAAACTCAAAACATACTAGAGATGTTTAATGTTTGCTAATGTTCACATAGTTACTCTGAATACAGGTCATATACAAGTTCTGCTTCTTCAATTCCAAATATATATATATATATATATATATATATATATATATATATATATATATATATATATATATATATTATGCCTCTTTGATTCAAGGTTAGAAATTGTGTGCGTGTGTGTGTTTGTGTGTGTGTGTGCGTGCCTGTGTGTACACGTGTTAATATGTAATTGTGAATGTATTGAGGATTGATTTAGGGTGACTTTCTAAGTAGCATGCCAACTGATTTTCTGGGTCAGTGTTTCTCATCTGATGCCTGGGGTTCATCAACTTGTGCAGCCTCATCAGTAATTTACACTGGGCACTTCCTGTCTTAGCCTCTCTCCTTAACACTAGAATTACATTCAGGATCTTCCATTTCCATGGGCGTTGGGATCTAAATTCTTGTCTTATTCTTACAAGGCAGACTTTACCCACTGAGCAATGCCTCTCTATCACCTCCTTGTCTTAACTTTTGCATACTCTCTCCCAGTAAATTTTGGCAATTATAAACTCCAACTCATTTATTTCTGATTGATCCCAGAGAATATCTCTTCATATCTGCAGCTCACTGTTACATACATTATGCATTTGTTAATATATGCACATATATACAATTGACACATTATAATATATAATCATAATGCTTCTAATTTGACCAAAAGAAAAATGAATTTCACTTGATTTTTAATTTATTTACACAGTATTATTATAAAATTCCATAGCTATAATGTAGTGCTTATATCCATGTACTGATCAATATTTCTTATCCTTTACACATTTTTCTCTACAAAAAGGTTTTTTAAAATATATCTTTATTTATGAGAGAGAGAGACAGAGAGAGATAGAGAGAGAATTAAATTGGTAATATGGATCCATTTGCCGCTGCCCAAGATTTCCAGACCCATGTCCACATTATGCATTTGGCTTTATAGGGGCACTGGGGAGTTAAAACCTGACAGGCTTCATGCAAGTACCTTTAGCCATGGCGCCATCTCCAATGTCATTTAAAAGCTGATATTCCACATTTTAACTTGCCCTTTGGTTCTAATTTCCTTACTATTTGATCACTATACTATTCTCTAAAATCTTAAAAAAGCACTACAAATATTTGATATTCAAACATTTCTCATCAAACATATATGAATTGTTTCATGATAATGCATTTATTAGCTCCAATAGGACAGGATGTGTCAGTATGGTCCTCAAGTGGAAACGTTTGCTTTGACCCTAGTCTCATACTTACAAGAAGTAAAGATGTAATTTTGGTTGCTGATTCAGTTATCCGATCTCTCAATGCTTATCACCTTGTCTTAACTGAGTATAAATCAATGACTAAAGGAAACTATAAGTGGATCTTTGCTACCTTTTCTTCTCTTAAACCATGAATAATAGGACTTATATATCTTGGCCAGACATGTATTTACAAAAGATCTTTATCTTTTTTGAGTTACGTAACATTCATTCTGACTGTTTCAAATGCAATTTGTTTGTTTGTTTGTTTGTTGTTATTTGTTGTTGTTGCTGGTTCCAGAATTCCCCCTCTTATCCTCCTTTTTACTCATCCTCCCATTGCCCTTCCCCCATACACGTGTATCATTTTGTCCTTTATCCTCCATCCCCTTTCTTCTCTTTTATATCTCGATAGTCTTACTCTTGGTGGATGGTCATTGACAAGCAGTTTGAATGTTTCATGAAACGTCTTTCAAATACAGCTGTAGAAGTTTTAAATATACCTCTGTTATACACTTTATAGTGCATTCTCTTTTCAAAACTCTGGCTCATGTTCATAATATCATTATATATTACATGGACACCAATAAAAATATGCATTGTCAACATCTGAACACTTTCCTGATTATAGCATTAAAAATCTTCTAGTTCTAATTTGTCTACAAATTACTCATATGTACAGAATTCATACAGGATATTTTCTAAAAGAATGCAGAGCCGGTTTCTTTTATCTTTCAGACAAGAGTGGCCCATTAAATTGAACTGGATGGATCCCGTATCAGTTTTCTAATTTGTTGAATAACACCTACAATATTTTACCACTGGATAAATTACAGGTACCTTGCCAACAAGGGAAATTGCCTGTTAATATACTTTTGTCATTTAGTTGGATTTATTATTTCTCTGGCTTTTTTTTAGTCATTTGCTACAAATTATAGTTTTGAGAGGCAATTAGAAAGATAATAATTCAATCCTTTGGTTTTTCCATTTTTTCATGAAATATTGAAAGTATTATCTCTTATTGATATCAGCAGTGTTATGTCATCCAAAAATTATTAGCATAATTATTTTACCATATTTTAATATTTTTGATATAAAATGATTTACATTTTGAAGTACTTACATGCTATTCCTTTTGGGCTAAATTGTTAATTTGTTAGACCATTCAAACTTGAGTAAGAAAATAAAACCAAATCATTTCTCCAAACGTCAGATGAGATTTTCCACATTTATCAAAGCACACATTTTTATGTCCAGTTCTCAAATAAAATATCCTGTCCTGAATAGTTTATATGTGGTCCTGCACCATGGTGAGAAGGAAACAGTGGACCTCTCCTTTTGCTTGATTCCTCCTTGAACATGGCCTCCTTCCACTTCATCACTGTAGCATATTCTATGAATCACCATAAAGCAGTGGCCTTTCCATTGCCTCTCATCATAGCTTTCAGACTCTAAGTGTGCTGAACATCAAGCCATTGCTACCTTATGTGATGATACCTGATATGCTGCCCATTTATTTGTTACCTGCATCTTAAATATTCAATTTCTGAGCTATACCCCTAATTCCCATTTAGAGGAATTCCTGTATTATTCTTCAGAAATTTTCTAAATGTTTCAGCATATTAAACATATAGTCTTGTTTTTTATTTGTTTATTGTGGCTTTTTTGGTATTTTAATATTTTTAATTATTTACAAGGAGAGAGAGAGAGTGAGAGAAGGGGTACTGAGCACACCAAGGCTTCAAACTGATGAAAACGAACCTCAGATGCCTGCACCACTTTGTGCATCCAGCTTTACATGAGTACCAGGGAAATGAACTGGGACTGATAGGCTTTGTAAGCAATCATCTTAATCACTGAGCCAACTCTCCAGCACTATCTTACAATTTTGCATCTGAAGTATGTATATACCTCCTTTCTTTGCATCGAGTCCCTGTTTAAATGGAAACAAGTTACATTTTATGATCTATGTGATTGTATTTACTAATAGTATCACTGCG
Organism: Zapus hudsonius; assembly: GCA_004024765.1. Lineage (NCBI taxonomy): Eukaryota > Metazoa > Chordata > Mammalia > Rodentia > Dipodidae > Zapus > Zapus hudsonius. The sequence goes on along the minus strand of PVHP010046216.1, from coordinate 4,026 downwards.
ATCCAGAGTAATGTTTCAGTTGACTTAACACATCCTACACAAGTAGAAAACAATGACTTGGATTCCCAGCATCTACGAATATTTTTGTGCAGGCATGATAGCCTACATTAGACTTGGGAGACAGATACAAGGGTATGCCTGGGGCATGCTGACCATTGAGCCAAATCTGTCAGCTCTGAGTTCAAGGAAGAGCCTCCGATTTAATAAATAAGCACTCTTCTGCTGGCATAACCCACCTGATGTTGGACAGAAGTTGATGTTCAGCTGCCTCTCATGGCATTCCTTCCCTTGCCATGATGGAGCTTCCCATTAAATCTGTAATCCAAAATCAATCCATTCCTCCCACAAGTTTCTTTTGGTCAGGTGCTTTGTGTCAGCAAGGAAAAGGTAACTGCAACATTTATAAAGGAAATGTATATTTATATCAGAATTGTTTTTATTTAGAATGAACAAATAGGTTAATCATTACTTCAGACTTCCTTAAGCTGCCAACTTCATGAACTATAATCATTAATGAATTGACTGAAGGAAACATTTCCATAATTGAATGATTAATTATATTTTAAGTGATTAAGAAATAACATTTGTCTTTAAACTGAATATCAAATTATAAGAAGCACGTTTCTTGTCAGCTGGGATGCTTCTGTTCTCATTACTTCCCAAACCACTAAACATCCACAGAAAACAACTCAGGAGCCAGGAGCTCACATGGGAACATGCTGCTGGCACGGCTGGGCTCTCATACAAGAGGGTTAGTTACCTTCACATTCACTCAGCCCACATAATCTTCCAATTCTTTTAGAGTCTTCTCATTTAAGATTGTATAAACAAATACCGTGGCAGCCTGGAATGTGAAAACAAGTTATCTTTGTAAGCAACTAAAGGTATATCTCAATGAACTTTAAAGCTGTTCTAATAAAAATAATCTAAGTCGGTAAAGCATTTGCATTAGAAATGTTTCTTCTACCTCTTTTTTAAAAGTAGTAATATATTTATATCTTTCTACCATTTATCTCATATATGAGATATATGATGCAAGGCTCCTGCAAGTGGGTGCAGGGTTCCTAGTCTCTTCACCCATTCTGCTTCATGTTTCTCTTTTATGACTTCGTGCTTCATGTTCAGATTGTCTCAGTCTTCTGATTAGTGCCTCAGGCTTTTCCATCTGTGTTCCTGCTGCATGTAATTACTTTAAAAATAAGGAACACATATTGAATTTTAAGGATAAGGATTTTATTTTTATTTTTAGAAATATGCTTTTTTATCTTGATTACCATTCACCAATATTCAATCCTATATTATAGTAACATTTGACTTGGTAATAAATTTTGGATAATGTCTACTTTCCAATCTAATAAATATTTATTTTCTCTATCATTTTAAAATAGGTTGTTTGTTTTTACAAACATCATTTGTCCAAGCATAGTTGCCTATTATGTAATCCATTCCACATTACTACAGTTTCCTCTCTCTCTCTCTCTATCTATCTCTCTCTCTATCTCTCTCTCTTTCTCTCATTCACAGACTTCTTTATAGTATGCACAGCAACTTCAATGGTAAGTATGTGAAAGTTGCAAAAATGAAAATTCTCTATTCAGAGATTCATTGCAGTCTAATTACAATTAGCATAAATATTGCATTTTCTAAGTATTTTATCCAGTGTTTCTACAATATAACTTTGTGAAGAGTTGACAATGACTTACATGTAGAGTTGGAACTCAATTTACTCCTAGTAATTTTGTCTAAACATTGTAACAAGGGCATCTTCTACATCCTCTAGATCAGTTAATTTTAAAATGTATGCATCAACCGCTTTTTCCTCCTTACCTCTTACCTTTTTAAAACAAAATAGCTTATATCATATTATTATTTCTTTTTTATTGTCAATAATGAGTTACATTATTTAGTGGGCAAACAATGAGTTGTTATCCCCAATTCCCCGCTGCCCTCCCCTCCCCACTCCGCTGGATAACCTCCTCCATGGGTCGTCTGGATCAGTCCTTGTGACAGGGGACCATGGATAGCCTAGTATTCAGCCAGGTTCTCCTGTCCATACCTCTGGATATTCTCCTCCACCACGGCTCTCACAATCTTTCCGCCCCCTCTTCCGCATAGTTCCCTGAGTCATGGTGGGCAAGTATTAAGGCTGCTTTATTGCTGTGAGTTTAGGGATCTTTGTGTCAAAAATCATAGGTTTCTGTCTCACTGGCTTATCCTGTGTTGATTGAATGACTGTGGCTGTGGGTCCCTTGTTCATCTCATCGTTCTCTGTGGGGTTCCATATGGATCCTCCACGATATGACTGTGGTGGCTCCTCTCTTGCCAGGATAACTTCAGAGTTACTTATTAAACATTGCATCCCTATTAATAATTACCTCTTTTTTGTAAGTAGAATATTAATTATTCTTTACCCAAAGCACCAATATTATGGCTTAGTTTTTAATTCTAATCATTTTTTTTAAACTGGCTACATTACTTTCATAATTTAACTTTATCAGTTTAATTGTATTAATCTTCTTGAATATGTCTTTTAAGCATTTCCATATACATTCTACTAGTTATATTTTTCATGAATGAGTCATTATGGAATTAATGTTTTTCAAGATGTATTTATAACATTTCATTCATTCATATATTTATATTTTAATTCCCAGACACAGTTTGTGGGAGAAGTCAACTGCTAATTTTGGTTTGGCCATTTTAATAATTATGTCTACATATTTTCTCTGTTTCATTTAAACTTTCTATTTTGCATTTCCATCAATCTGACAATTCTCCAATCAAGAATGAAGCTATACATTAAGATTTTTTTTCTAATAGGAAGTTAGTAAGTGATGGCTTCAGCACCAAAAAAAAAAAAAAAAGGAAATAACTCATGCTCCAAAGCTAATGAAGAAGATGTGTTGGTCAACACCTTATAGAGTAGAAAAGTGAAGGGCACGGTAATTTCATGAAATTTTCACTAGTTCATTCAATGACTAGTTTCATCTGTAAGTTATAGAAATAGGCATTCCAACACTCAATTGACAATTGTGTTCAACCAAAAATGAAATTGTTGGAAAACTCAAAAATCTCTGTTTTCATGAGGCAGGAATTAAGCATCAGCTGTCTTATTTGGAAGTTTTGATCAATTGTTCACACTGTGACAAAGTGACCTGCTTATTATATTTTCTACAAACTATTTACAACATGGTATATTCCAGCATCTCCAAGGCTCTTTAACAGATGTAAAAATAAGGAAAAAAGCAATTCCATCCTATGCCTAGAGGAGAAAAAGCTCTTTCTACTTAACTTCATCTACTGATGCACATTACTTGTGGGATGGCTGACTACTAGAATGAACAAATTCCTTTTCCAGTTTTGTGAATCCATCTAAAGGATGCCTGAAGGTAAAGGTGAGTTAGGCAGTATAATCTGAAAGCATAAAAAGTTGTATGACTGCATTTCTGACATGCCCGGATTCGACAGCCTGGGAGTTCATGCATTATGTATGGAGATACAGCCTGCAGCCCTAGGAACTACTTGTCTGGTGAATGACAGCTATATACACATTGTCTATCACAGACTTGCATATGGTCTATAATGGCTGGGTTTTTAGCTAGCTGGCTATGCCCATAATAGTTGATGTTCTTTCTAAATCGTGAGGTCCACTTTGTAGATGAATTAAAGCATTCATTATGTTACTTTAGCTGCTAAAATTCCATCATGATATCCATTAGCCAACAATGAGAGCAGGTTTAAGTCAGGAAATGTATATTACAGTTTTATATTTCCTATCCATTTAACTATTTGATCTGCATTTTTTTTACAAATCTCTGAAGTCTGTTTTATTTGCAAGTTACAGTTTTGATCTTACTTAAATCACACAAATTCAAAACTTACACTAAAGTCATTAATATTACTTTATTAAAAGATTTATGTTCTAAGATTGTAGGCATCAAAGAACGTGAAGAATTTTGGTCTGGTTGAAAATAAAATTACTAACTGCCATCTGGGGGTTGGTTACCATTCCAGAGCTCGCTGGGA
>PVHP010046215.1:0-13381 GCA_004024765.1 Zapus hudsonius | reverse complement strand
TTAATATTTATTGTCCATAATGAGTTACATTATTTAGTGGGCAAACCATGCGTTGTTATCCCGACTTCCCCAATTCCCCCCCTCCCCATCCCTGATCAGTTGTATATCCTCCTTCGTGGGCTGTCTGTATTAGTCCTTGTGGCAAGGGATCCTGTATATCTTAGTACTCATCCCGGTCTTCCTGGCCCAAGTCAGTTGTGAGAGCCGTGGTGGGGGAGACGGTCCAGAGGCATAGCACCCATCAGTAACAACTCTTAACCTTTGAACAATCGCTTTCATGAAAGGCTCCGACTCCATCCCACAACCTAAACACGAATGTGTGGTTGTTCAGTGTTTCTTTCCTCAAGATTTGTAGTTGTTTCTTCTTCATTCCCTCAATTACTTGTTTACATTGGGAATTGGGATTGGTTTGTGAAGAATTAGATATAAGGCTTGAGAGATGGTTTAGCAGTTAAGGTGCTTGCCCAAAAAGTCCAAAGACCCAGGTTCCATTCCCCAGTACCCAAGTAAAGCCAGATGCACAAAGTATCGTATGTGTCCGGAGTTTGTTTGCAGTGGCCGGAGGCTCTAGTGTGCCCATTCTCTCTCTATCTGCCTCTTTCTCTTTCTCTCATAAATAAATAAATAAATAAATATTTTTAACAAAAGAATTAGATGACATGCATGACACTGTACACTAAACAACTATAAAGATGAGCGTGTAAAGAGCTCCTTCAGAATATTCAAGATAAGGAATATCCACTCAGTGCAGCATAGATCTTCCTCCTGAGATGGAGAGATGGGAGATGGAATGAGACAGGAATTGTCAGGCGAGATCGGAAGGCTGTCTCCCCTGTCCACTGATCTGGTTCCTAAAAGAAACAAGTTTAGGGACCCGATCAGCAGCTTTCTCTTGGCAAGAGTCAGGGTGATGGCAGCTAGCACGTGGAAACCAGACACCTGGGGGAGCTGCTCACTGGAGACCCGAGTTTGGAGGTGACCTGGGAGAGCCTGCAGAGGTATTGGGAGCCATGGGGATTCTCACCAACTGTAAGCACCAAGCACTCCAGGAGTGCTGCATTTGTTGCTTATGTACATGGTGGCGGTGGGAAAAGTGACTAGGCACGGGAATGGTGGCAGCGGCGTAACTGTGCCACTGAGGAAAAAAAAATAGAAGCAGGGCTGGAGAGATGGCTCAGTGATTAAAGGTGCTTACTTGGAGAGCCTGCTGGCCTGGGTTCAATTCCTTAGCTCCCACATAAAACCAGATGCACGAACTGGTGCATGTGTGTGGAGCTGCTTTGCAGTGACAGGAGGTCCTGGCACCAACTCTCTCTCTCTCTCTCTCTCTCTCTCTCATTAATTACTTTTAAAATATTAAAATATGAAAAATAGGGATGCAAAGTGTCACCAGTTGAGGAGCAGGAAGCTCTGGGAGTGCACTATGGAGGGCTGTCTCCAGGCAGGCTTAACTGGGCAGAAGGTCTTGGCTGAGGAGCTCATTGAAGAGCATCTCCCCAGAGGCCACTTTGAGCAGCAGGAAAGGCTCCCAGGAATTCATGTCCCCAGAGAGGTCACCTTCAGTGAGGAAGCCTCTACTGTTACCATTCAGAATGACCACCGGGTGACAGGACACAGGACAACCACAGCAGCCGAGTGACAGGAGCTCTGGCAGTGGCTGAGATTTGATTGTGCTTGGTGAAGATTTCAAGAGTTATGGCAGTGGCGGATGGCGGGTGTGACAATAATGGGATGAGGCACGTAGACATGGGAATGATGGAGGTGGCGGAAGCTTTAATGCTGGTAGTAGTTATAAAAATTAATATTTTGTTTGAAGGACCAAAATATGTTAGAGGCAGAAACTCTAGCTCTTATGGCTGTAGAGGTCACCCTTTGGGCAAAGCACAAAATTAATGTGGCGCATGTGACTCTGGCAGCACCGGAAGCTACTGTGGTGGCAAATTTTATCCACTGCTGGCAAAGAAGCCTTGGCAAGAGTGGAGATATGACCGAGAGGCACAGCCTGGGGCCAAAGAGACCAGGGTTCAAATCCCAGCTTTGTTGCTTGCCTGGCTAAATTCCTTGGCCTCTCTAAAACTTTTTATTTTTTAAAAAATATATTAATTAATTAATAAGCAGAGAGAGAGAGAGAGAGGGAGAATGGACACACTAGGGCCTCCAGCCACTGCAAACAAACTTCAGATGCATGCACCTCTGTGCTTCTGGCTTTTTTGTAAGTACTGGGGAATGGAATCCAGGCTTTGAAGAGCCATCGCTCCAGCCCTAGAACTTGCTTTCCTCAACTGTAAAATGTGAGCAATATGAACCATGTACATCACTGTACTGGAAGGGTTCAGAAAAACTGTGGCTATGATTATTACTAATAATACTCCACCCAGTCCTTTCTTGTCACTCAGCATATTCACATCCTCACCAACCATCGAGGTAGGAGATATACTGCATTCCTGTCTTGCAAAAGGGAAATGGAATCCCCCCAAAATTAACTGACCTAAAACCATGTCAGGAGCAGTTGCAGAGGTGAACATGAACCTGACCTCTAACCTTCCTATAAAGCTTTGCTTTTCCAGGGCCTATGTGAAGACATTGGAGATGCAAATGCTTTGATAAATGTCTCCTAAGTTCGATTTTTCTTCCTTCCAGAAAGACACACTAAATGTGAACAAGAGAAACCGAGGGCGCCCCTAAGTCCCCCAGGGCAGGATACTCTGCTTTATTTGATTGTGAGCCAGGCTCCAAATGAATCCCTTAAGACCCTACTCCAAAGAGATAGTTTATTGTAATAGTTATTTTTCTTTTTTTAATATTTTATTTGAGAGAAAATGAGAGAGAGAATGAGCGCACCAGGGCCTCCAGCCACTACAGCAGACAAACTCCAGATGCGTGCACCACCTTGTGCATGGGCTTTACATGGTACTGGGGAATTGAATTCGGGTCCTTCTGCTTTGCAAGCTGGCGCCTTAACTGCTAAGCCATCTCTCCGGCCCAGTAACAGTTATTTTTCTAAATTTTGGCTTACAGTTTGAGGATACAGTCATCATGTCTGGAAAAGCACAGCAGGCACTGGAGCGCTTCACCTCCTCACATCTCAGGGAACACGAAGCAGAGGTTAAGCAGGAAGGAGGTCAGCTTGTAAAGGTGACCCACTTGCTCTAGTGAGGCCCTGTCATTTCTCAGCCCCCAGGGAGCATTTGCACGTGATTGAATGGATGGATTCTTGCCCTAACCTCCCTAGAAATGCACTTGTCTACATGACAAAATGAAATCGCTCCAGTCAGCCTGCTCACTTAGCCGACAGTGCCATGCATTAGTGGTTAGCATCAAAGGCTGCAATAATGACCCAAGGATTGAGGGATGTGAGCCTGAAAGGGAGACAGCTGCGAAGAGAGGCTCTCTGCTGACTCAGCCATTTCCATGGAAATTTCTCTTCATGTTCTCAGGCAATTAGACATCTGCTGTGACATTAGGGACAGCTTAATGCCATAAAGCCATGGATGTGACATTCATATTGACTTCCCAAAAGCATTCTTGAGTGTACCCAGCACCCAACCTGTGACTGTTGTTCGCTCAGGTTCCATAAATCATGCAGCCAATAAGAAAGAAAGGCAAAGTTTTGCAGAAATCAGGGCAAGGCAACCTATAAATTTCCACTGATTTCATCTTTCTCACTCCAGTGAGTGTTAAATGAGGTCAAGAGAAAGGTGTTATCACAGGTTTGAAATTGTTCTCCACAGTGAGCCTTCCAGAGAGAGCAGAGCAATTTATTGATGTATCCCATAGGCCAGGCTTCTGAATCAAGCCCCCATTTGGTTCACATGTCTGGCCTGCCTTCAAAGCGGCTGCCCCTTCTCCATGGAAGGAATGACACCCACGGGAGGGATGGTAGAGGAAGCCTTACTAACCTGCCATGTGACTCCAACTGTAATTCCCACCTCTTTCCCTATGGAAAAGCACCCCCCGACCACCACCACTCACACACACCAGCTTTCCTCCTGGGCCTACTGAGTATAGATAGAACAGAGTGTACACTAGCAGGTGCTGATCATGTCCCTGGTGAGTGCCAGGAGCTGTCTGGGGGCCTCGTGCACGCACATCTTGCTCTTTAGTTCTTCTAGATTCTTCTACCTGCCAATCTTGGATGCTGGGCTCCTGTTCTCGAACTCACCTGCATTGTAACTGGATCTGACGTGCATGGTAGGTATGTATTCTGACACATGACTCCAAAGACTCTGTTTCTAGTTATTTTATGTGGGTTATCCGAACTGTCCTTCACATAGAAAACAATATAAATGAGGTTACTTGGAACTGGTCAACTCCATGACTGTACTCAGTATTTTCTGTTGAGAAATAGATGAACACATGAATGAATGAATAAATGAATGAATGTGAGAAGGAATAACTGGTTGAATGATTAAATGAATGGGTGAATGAATGAATGAATGAGATCTTGTCTGAACATGCTTTCTCTCCCTGAACACTCATTTTCTCCTTTTCTGTAAGATGTCTGTTCCAGCCTGCTTTTCCCTAACACAAACCCAGCACATAGTAAGCACTCCATAGATACTGACTGGACTCAGGTTGACCTCTGGATCCATCTTGTTCCCATGTCACCTGCTTTCCATTTAGGCGACTGCTGTGCCTATTCTAGATCGTGGAGACAATCCGAGTGTTCTTGGCCCTCTTTGTCCTTCACTGCCTCACTCCGTCTCTCCTTTCCTTCTGCTTCGTCCCACGCGGAGACTTCTGCTTCTGGAACATTGCTGTGCTTTTGCCCTCTGAAACTCATGCTGATTTTATGCCTAGTGTCATGCCGTTGAGAGCTGGTGTGTCATTAAGAGGGATGCGGTCCTATCTCACAGAAGTTCTCGTTCTCTGGATGGGCTACACACAGTGACAGCAGGCTGTCCTACAGCAAGCCTGCCCCTTTGCTCTGATCTATTTTGCATGCGCCCCACTTTTCCACTATGTTACATATGACCCAGCCTGAGGCTGTCACCAAGAGCCACACCATAACCTTGGACTTGCCAGCTTCCATAACTGTAGCCTTCTTTATAAATTACCCAGTTTCCAGTATTGTGTTACAGCACCAGAGAACAGATGAAGACAGAGGCACTAGAGCCAGAAATGGAACACAGCTGAAATCAATCTGTGATGTCAGTCAAGGTCACAGTGTGTCTTCTCTTTATTTGCTCCTTCACACCTTCTGCTTCTAGCACATTCTGGTGGTTTGTTTCAGTGACAGCCTCTCCAGTATGTTGGAATTTTGAGGTTCCCCACCTTGTCTGGGAACTATTGAACACCAAGGCTCTAGTCTGAATGGCCCACCTCCCCCTTCCTTGTCCTTCTATAATTTAGTAACAGTTATGCATCAGGCCTGAGGTCCCACTCCATCCTCTGTCACCCCTCCCTCCAATGCCATATCCAGCCATCCTTCCAGTGCATTCTCTCATGGGCACATCACCCACACTGCAAGAACTACTTGACCTTCTAACTCCCTACAGTCTCCCCAGCATTAAATCTGACATTTTATAAAAATATTTTATTTATCTGAGAAAGTGAGAGCACACGAGTGAGCATGAGAGAGAGCTAGCAAGAGAGAAAGAGAAAGAGAGAGAAAGAGAGAGAGAGAGAGAGAGAGAGAGAGAGAGAGAGAGAGAGAAAGGGTGCACCAGGTCCTCCAGAGCTACAAACTCCAGGTGCATGCACCACTCTGCATCTGGCTACGCATAGGTACTAGGGAACTGAACTCGGGTCCTTAGGCTTTGCAGGCAAACGCCTTAATCATTGAGCCATCTCTCCAGCCCAAATCATACATTGTAATGCATCATAACACACCCTTCTGTAACTCTTGTTTTCCACAATAAGTTGAGGACAAGCACCGTGTCAAGTTTTTCAGTACCTCATGCATGTGGTGGTTTAAACACAAACACCTCACTGACCCCAAATCATAATGAAACACAGAGTATTTCTGGGCTGTCTTTCCTTTATTTTTCCCTGTTATTTTTTTTTAACACTTGAAAAGTATCAACCTTTTCAAGTGATGAGGAAGGACACTTGTAACTAAACATGTTTGCTAGGGAATGAACTTTCTGTATTAAATAGTAGCATAAGCTGACTTCTGGAGACAAACTCAGAATCCTGTCCTCCACACGCCTGCTCAAGTCTGCCGCCTTTACCTACTTGTCACATGGGCAGGACATGAGGCACTCGAAGGTTCGGTTGATGATTAAACACTGAAGTGGAGCTGTGGCATTTGTCAAAAGCCTCCAGTGTTCAGCAAGTGTGTCCCACGTCACTGAGAGCCAGCCCTATTGTGAAGTATTATTCCTGTTCTGAATGGGGCTAGCATTTTGTAATAAAAGGACGGAAGACGAAAAAAGCAAAACACCAAAAAATAGATAAATGCCAGTTTCCTTTTTCCTAAGCACCTTGCAGAGTGCCTTGCTTGGGGTCGATGAAATTAAATTCTACTTTTCTTAGCTCTGAGGGGGTTTCATTTTCATCTTGGGACATCTGTATAAAATGAAGAGGTAGGTGGTTGAACCCTGTTTTACTTCTAACTCCCTATAGTCTCTCCAGCCTTAAATATGACGTTTTATAAAAAATATTCCATGCAACATTTATAAAAAAATGTTCCATGCAAGAGATGATATTCTTTATGTCCCTTCTGCCAGGAGCAGGTTGGGAATCTTGGTTGGTTTTGGCTTTCCTAGGTAGTCTGTCCTCAACATTCTGTGCTATGAGCAGAAATTGTTAGGCATGGTGGCCCCATGACCCAGCACTGCCCAATAGGTCGAATGAGAAATATAGAAGTCGTTTTTTAAACAATCGGTTAAAAATAGACACACACAAGCCAGACTCCAGCCTTTTCCCCAACCTGGTCTTTCTTCATCCTCACATTTCACACATTCCATTCCAAATACAAACCTCTTCCAACTTTGAGTTGCAGAAAAGATAAAAGGGAGATAATGGCTGGGGATAAAGGGCCTTTGCCTAGGGTAGCCAGAGCCGAGGCTCTTGAGAAGTGGGTAGCAGGTTGTCAGTTGTATGTCTCTGGAGCCAGACTGTCTGGATTCAAATGTTACCTTTCCCCACATCCTGGCTGGATGTGTCTTGAGCAAATCACCTCTCCTAGGTCTGGGTTCCACCTCTGCTAACAGGGCGCTTTGTCCACATTGGCCTTGTCTTGTGGGTTTGCTGTGATATTTCAGAGTCACTACACATGGATCATGTGAAAGGGATTGGCACTTGGCCTGTGGTCAGCTGTGTGGGTGATTCCTGCAGGTAGAGGAGTGCATGTCCTGTGAGGGCTGGGCTAAGATCCACAGGAGGACCCACACAATGAAAGGCACTGAGTGAGCCATAAAATCTGCTCTTGTTCACAAGCTTCCATTGACATCTGTTTATTGAGGGTCTCATATATCTCAGGCACATGCTAGGAGCGGAGAATACAGACGTGAGCTTGGAGTCCAGGTCCATCAGGCTTCTTAGCTGCTCTAATACCCTCTTCCTGTGGTGTGCTGTCCTCAATGCAGGAAAGCATTAGTCACAACCAAGTCCCCCTGGGCAGGCTCCTCTTGGGTATCCATATATTGTAGTTACCTTCCTATTTCTGGGACAAAGCACCCAATCCAAATTGATGGGAGGGAAGGGTTATGTTGTCTTATAGTCTCGAGGGAACACTCCATGATGGCAGGGGACAGTAAGGCATGAGCAGAGGCTGGATATCACCTCTGCCATAGCAGGTGGAAAACAGTACAAGAGTGAGTCAATCTCTGGGTATGACACCCCTAAGCCTGTCCCCCAACAGCACACCTCCTCTAGCAAGGCTCCACCTCCCAAATTGCCATCAGCTGGGGACCAAGTCTTCAAAACACATGAGTTTATGGAAACACCTAATTCAAACCACAACACCTTGGTTCACTACCTGCTTCCACTCCTTCAGCTCATATCTGCCACTCAAATCCTAGGCTGATTTTCCTTTCCCCACATAAACATCCCTGCCTGGAGCATGCACTTCACACTCCTGTTCTCTCATTTCTGCTCTCCTTTTGGTTCTGGCTGGAACATTCTTATTTCTTTTAATCTTGGGGTGTATGCAGCATGTGTGGTGTGCATATATGTACAGCGGATGCACCTGTGTGCAGATGTATGCTCCACGTGCAGAGGCCAGAGGAGAATGCTGATGTCTCTTACCACTCATCAAAATTGTTCCTTGAGTCTCTCACTGAACCTGGAGCCCTCTCTGATTGATTGACCCGTGACACCCAGAGATTCACCCATCTCTGTCCCCCTCGGGACCAGGGTTCCTGGCATGCATGACCCAGCCTTTTACTTGGGTGCTGGGACAGAACTCAGACAAGTACTCTTACCTAGAACCCATCTCCCAGCTCCTGCTACAATATTCTTAGCCAATGCTGCCTGCAGATCCCCCAACCCCTTCTACCCTGCCATTCCCTATTTTTGCCTCCCATTCAGCACCAGTGACCTTGACTCCCGTCCCAGAGACCTGAACTAGCCATCAGAAGCACTCTCCAGCCTTCCTGCTCACTGCAGATTTCAACTCATCATCTTCCCCTGTCTTCTGGAGTCAGAGCAGAGTTAGCCAGGAACTGCAGCAGCTGGGAAGCCCTGTTACCTCCAAAGCCGGGGTCCACCTGTTTCTCATTCTTCCCCTCCCCTTCCAGCACCTCCTTCCAGGTGTCTAGCTTCTTCAGACCCTTATCTGCCCACCTCCTTTCTCAATGTACTGAAAATATGCGGATTCACTCACAAACACCACTGCATGCTAACACGGGCTCTGTGCTAAGCATCCCTTGTTCTGGGGATGGAGCAGTGGGCAAAACAAGATCTGTGCTCACAGAGCATGCAGAGGGCACTGTCCTGTAACCTGCAGACATGGAGGGACAACTACACAACCAACTTGAACCATGAATCCAAGTGGGCTGAATTGAGAATGAGGGATGAAGTGAAAGTTAAGGTAGTTGAGGCATGAAAAGAGGCCTCTTATGGGTCAGGGGACCCCATTATGTGAGGGTGGAGCTGCTGTGAATCCTGCTTGAACAGGTTGTTGAGAAACTGTTGGAGACAGCTGCTAGACAGGGTAACAGTCTGGACATTGTTCCCTCAGGTCTTGGGGCTGGTGTGTGCTGTATCTGCAAGAAGCTGGCCTTGAACTCACAAAGGGTCTGATTAAGTGATGCCATAGCTGTCCAAAAACAGTCATTTCATCTCTTGCTCGGGGACAGGGAGGAGAGGAATGCCTGGGCTCCTGGCTGAGCCACAGCTCTGGCCAATAAATAGAAGAGAGGCTTCAGTGAGATCTTCCCTGATATCTCCTCATCTAGGTCCAGGTAATGAGGAATTTGAGAGAGGATTTGAGGAGTTACAAATACACTCCCTCCAGAAACCTGATTAAAGATAATGTGGGCTAGAAAATAGCCCTTTGTTTCATTCTCATCCTGGAAATAGAAGAGCACTAAACTTGATAATTTGTCAGGCTTTTTGATATGATGGGTCTCACTAGATTTTTGACATATTGTGTGACACAACATGCGTCATCGTTCACTTACCACTGAGCTAAGTATATTTGCCAATCAGCATGGGGTTATGCATGCATTGAAAAAAAGTTTGTTGTTTGCTTTGGGGTTGGTTGAGAATTATCTTGAATAGCACTGGAGTTTTCCTATCTTGTAATACTTAAGGCCCCGGGGTTGATAGCTTTACATTCCAGATGAATTAATAATAATTAATAATGGGCTTCACAAAAAGTTCCCAGCAGAGATGTCCCAGCATACCAGCTTGAATACTCTTGACGCTTGGAATGTGTGAGTCCTTTACAATCCTCATTCTGCTGTGTTCAGCTCCTATCTTGGTTCAAGTTGTTTCTTTATATAGAAAGCAGTGCCTGAGTAAATCAAGTCCATGAGTCATTGGTGCATTTCCTAAAAACCATCCCCTCACATTCTTCTCCTCCGTTATCCACTTTTTTGTGTGTGGTTTTTCGAGGTAGGGTCTCGCTGTAGTCCAGGCTGACCTGGAATTCACTATGTAGTCTCAGGGTGTCCACTTTCTTTTTTAATCAGGAGGAGAAATGCATTAATAACGTGAACACGTTGGTGAGAATCCTAAGTGTTCATGGACTATTGGTAGATGGAAAATGTTTCCTGGTAGGGATTGAATTTTATTCAAGTCTAAAATCATCACATCTCCATTTGCTGTGGCTCCAAGGAAGTAACTCATATGCTTCTGTTCACGCGGGCTTGGGCCTGTACTCCATACTGTGACCTGTGAGAGGGCTGACACTCTGGAATGGATTGAGGTAGTGGCACGAACACAGTATTTGATGGTGACTATAATGTTGACAGCAGTGAGAATCAATGTCTTGGGCCCACAAACAAGGCTCAGGAGTTGATTGTCCAGATGGCATGAGGAATGGAGCAAGTGAAGTGTGCCTTTCCCCAAAATATAGGTATCTACAAAGAGCTTTGATTTCATTTTTAAAAAAATATATTTTATTTATTTGCAAGACAGCAAGAGAGAGAGAATTTGATTTCATTTTTAAAACATATTTTTATTTATTTGAGAGAAAGAGGCAGATATAGAGAGAGTGAGTATGGGTGTGCCAGGGCCTCTTGCTACTGCAAATGAACTCCAGACACATACATGCACCACTTTGTGCATCTGACTTTATGTGGGTACCGGGAAGTCGAACCCCAGGCTGTCAAGCTTTGTAAGCAAGTGCCTTTTACTTCTGAGCCATTTCTCCAGCCCCAGAACTTTGATTTCATTTGACTTTAGTGGTGATGCTAAAGGGTCTGGTTTGGGTCTCCATGCAAAGAAAAAAAGGGTGCCTAAAAGTGTCCTTAAGTGTCCTTTCTGTACCCTCAGGGCCAACAGAAGGACAATATTCATTATGTCCAATCTACTTAGGGATTGGAGGCCAACGGGTCTGTTAAACAATTGCCTCAACTGTCTGAGTCTTTCTGAACCCTTTCTACTTGTGTGTATCTTGACAAAATCCTGCCAAGTATCCCAAAAGTCCTCACTCCTGAAAGCCCAGGGCAGGTCCTCATTTCTTTTTTTGCGCTTTAATCTTTTAGGCAAATGATGGGTTTGTGAGACAAGGGGCAGATGACATGCTCATAGAATTCTTCCTGCTGAAGAAAGGAAGAAAATGACCCGAAAGACTTAATCACTGTCTATTTGAAATATTATTAAGTTCTCATTTCAAGAAGGGAATTCCTAAAAATGGCTTTATTAAATAATGTAGTAGTGTTGGGCCCTAGTGTTCAATGTTCTACGGGCATTGGGACAGTGAGCACCCAGATTGTCCCTGCTTCCAGGACAGCACAAGGGAAACTCATGGGCTATTCCAAGTAGTGTTTCAAACTTGATTTTACTCAGAGTTGTTGTCATGAGGTTGCTTATCAAATGGATGTTCTGTGTTCCCAGGAACTGAGGTCACTGTGAGTAGAAGAGAAAGTTCATATTTTTCCCTTAAATGAAAAGGAGAATTATTACCACTTTTCATTTACATTTTATATTGAAGTAGAAAGCGAGGAGACAGGAAGGCTTCCAGAAGACAGACAAAATACGACCGAATAGCCAGTGGCTAGAGATGTGGAACACTGTTTCAAGAGGAAAACATGACCCTCTCTGCTACTATGGAAACCAACTGAGGTATGTGGAAGGGGGAGGGGCCATCCACTTGAGGGCCGTCCTCCTGCAATTTAAGATCTTGGTTTTTTGTTTTGTTTTGTTTTTAGACAGAATCTCACTCTAGTCCAGGTTAACCTGGAATTCGTTCTGTAGTCCTGGCTGGCCTAGAACTCACAGGGACCAGCTTCCTGAGTGCTGGGATTATAGGTGTGAGCTACCATACCTGGCTTAAGAGCTTAATTTTCTTTATAAGGTTGAATTTTTCTAGCCAAGAGGTGTGTGTGTGTGTGTGTGTGTGTGTGTGTGTGTGTGTGTGTGTGTGTGTGTTGGGGGGAGGTCATTTTATTTCATGAAATCTCAATTTGCCTTCATTCCTACTTTGTCCAATCTAGGATTCTGGCTATCTTTCAGTCCAGATTTGACCAGAAAGAAGGTTGACAATTTAAAGAAAACCATCACTGAGAACTGAGTTTGTTGTCACAGCTCTCCAGCAGGGACTGCACAGGCCCAAAACCAAGGGAACTCCTTAGTAAAGTCACTGGGGAACCCCCTCCCCTCGTGCTCCTTGGTTTCTGTCCTTTCCCCATTTGCTTTCTCCGAAACCTCTTGGAAGATCTCATTTCCCAGAATGCACTTTCCCCTCTCTTTATCCAGGGTTGTTTCTGAGCAACTGTTCTCTTTAATTTTGACATTTTGAACATGGAAACTTATTGCATGTTGTTCGCCCCTCAAATGCAGGAGACACTGAAAACCCAAGCAAAAGTGGGCTGAGCACTTGGAATGCTGGCAAACATGCCAAAGCCAGTCTTTCTAGAAGAGGCTGCAGAGACAGCTCAGCACGAATGCACCGATGTAGGGTTTGGGGCTCCCACCCCAGAAGTGTTCTAGATTAGCTTGGAAAATCTCCAAGGGACTTTGGAGGATTCCAAACCTGAGTGGGAGTTGTTCTAGATGCCCTATACTATTCCTTTATTCTGAAAAGGAAAGGAAAGGAAGGAAACAGATTTTCCTTCCCTATGATTGTATTATCTTTCTTTCTTCTTCTTTTTTTTTATCTTGGTGTTTCAGGTAGGGTCTCTCTCTAGGTGTGGGCCAGCATGGCCTCTTTTCCTTTTTTCTTGGCTATATTCATCATACATAATGATGCATTTCATAAAACATTTTCACTCAAGTACAATATGTACTTAGCTCCCCATTCCCTCCTTCCATTTCCTCTTTCATAGTTTAGGTTTATGGCAAAGATAAGAGAAAGGTACAGAATCTCCCAGACAGACCAGGGAGGAGATAGCAGACGCTGTGGGCCAGCACAGAACCATGACTCTAGCCTATCCAGTAACATCGAAAGTGGGGGACCTGCTACCATTATGTATGCAGTTATTTATTAATTAAATCACATTCTGCTTATAATAGCTGGCTCTAAATAGGCAGGGTTGAAGTAAATCTCAAAATAAGTAAAAGTCTGGCTCTTGGCAAAGGTCTTGATGCAGCCCTCAGTGATGTGGGCAAGGCCACAGCTCACTGGGCTTCCATGGGAGGAGGGGACCACACCAGCTTCTCACGCTCATTCAGTGTACATGCCTCCTAGACTTCACTGTCCACCCAAGGGAGCCATGCTCTGTTCCTTGATTAGGTCTCTCCAAGTTCCTCACTGGTGCATTTCATGGCCTACACATATTTCCTGGCTGCCTGCTGATTCCTGGCAAATGCTGTTTCTAAACTTGCT
>PVHP010046214.1:0-13343 GCA_004024765.1 Zapus hudsonius | reverse complement strand
CAAGGAAGTGGTGCTGGTGATTTTGAGGTGAAGTCACTCCCACAGCGTTGGCTTCCTGACAAGTAGCTCTTGCAGTTTTCCTAATTCAGGTGTGGAACTCCAGTTACTTCCCATGTGTTTGATAAACACAGGCTACAAAAAATCCAAGTGCCTCTTATGCTTATATTTTCCCCCTTCTGCCAGAAACAGAAGGAACCAGAACAACAAAAAATCTTTGGTGAGAAAACAACAGTTCTTTCCTGGGTAGCACCTGCCTGAAGGCAGCCAGGGCTGGTGATGCAGCCCAGGAGCTGGCGGATGGGGATGGGTGTCACGTCTGGCTGGTCTGATGACAGAGCAGGTCATGTGGTGCTGTGTGGGCAGCCGGGACTGGCCCGCGGGAAGCACATGGATTACAGTCTGAGGCTGTGATGGAAAGTGGGCTCCTGGGCTGCCTCTCCTCACATCAGCCTGCAGGGAAGCTGGGGGCTCTCCGGGCTGGGGTCCCTCCTGCGTCTGACTGCCAGGCCATTGCCAGAGAAGCTGCGCTCCCAGTAAGTGCTTCCAGAGGGCTTTGTTCGGGAGTGTTGGGAAGGAAGCAGGGAGGACTGTGCTGGTGGGGAGGGACCTTGGAAGCCCTTTGTAAATCACCCTCGGGGATCTGGGCTGGGCAGCATTGCTTTACACGCATGCCATCCTGGACTTCCAAGGCAGCGCCCCTGGCCCAAGGCTCCCAGCCCTGATCTGGGGTTTTTGTTTTTCCCTGCTGTACAGTTTCTATTTTTGTAATTGAGGAGCGGATCTTTTAGACCTGGTGTAAGTGACTGGATTTCAGATTCCCTCATCCCGTGTGGACTTCTCATTTTCTGTGTGGCAGTGAGGAGAGGAGAGAGGGAGGGTGGTGGCTTCCTTGGTCAGCATCGCAGCTTGCATTGAGACACTGGCTGTGTTTGTTGCCACCCTGCTCTGCTTTGGGTGAGTAGGTGAGAGAGAGAGAGAGAAGAAAGCAGTAAGGAGACTGGTTAGATTGTGGTAAACAGCTGTGTGCTAGTGTATCGTCTCTTTTTTTTTAATAAAAGGATAAATTTTATATTAGGTGATGTCAGCTGGCGGAGCAGGTGCGGGCAGGGGAAGAATGGTGGAGTTCTTACTCCCTTTCCTAGCAATCAGATTGTCTTTCCTGCCTCTGAAGCCTGATTAAGGAGTGGCAGAGTGTGAGAAGTGCAGATTTCTAAGCACTGTTCTCTCTGCCGATAACAGGTACATCGCTCTGCTGAAACATCACCAACGATCCTCAGCCCGACCATGCCTTAGGTGTGGCCTTTCTGGAGAGCAAGAGCATAAATCCAATAGCATATTACTGTTACATGTAGGTCCATAACACTGCGTCTCTCTGAGAGGCTGAAGATATAAACATGTATGCTTGGAAAGCAACATATGGTGGAATTTAGGAGAACAGATCACTTCTTTGCTCTGGGACTTTTCTGGGGAGCTCTCGATAGAGTTTTAGGTCAAGGTGTGTCTGTTCTTTTTGAAAGACAATAGGCAAATAATTAGACTTTTCTTTAAGTTTTGGTAAATCTAATTTTTTTCAAATGAACAGGTCATTCTTTTTCTTTGATTTACTGCATCATCGATAGGTTTAGGGGTCAAAGATTGAGTCCAGAAATATTTAGGCATTGAAACTTTTTGGGTGAGAAAGATGGTGAGGAATGCAAAGAAGGTCTCTTAGTGAGGTCTATTATATTATATTTTATTTTCTGCAGCCCTTTCTAATAGATGGCTGAAGAACACCAGACAACAGACGAGCTTGCCCCACCCATAGTGTTGTGAACATGGAGTTTTCACTTACCATTTCGTTTCACTGACTTGCATAAGTGCCAGTGCAGAGCCAGGGCTGTGGTTCACTCTCTGAGCCCTTTATACCACAGGTCTGAGCTGGGTGAAGTGAAGCTGTAGGAAAAAATCCTTCCAGATTATCAAGTGAAGCCAGATTTATTGTGCAAAGGGACTCTATCACTGCTTGCCACTGGTAGCTATTTGACTTAGGCAAACACAGCATGAGGAAGGCTTTCAGAGGTGCCCCTACTAACTAGCTTTCTTGGCCCATTCTGACCAGACCAAGACCACACCCCCTTTTTTGGCCACATGCCAGACAGTCTGTCTGAAGGAGGAGGGGACTGATAAAATGATGCCCATACTTGGACACATTAATTCCCTGTTTATAAAACTGAGGAACCTTCGTTTGACACCTGCTTCTCATGGGGGAGATGTTCATTTATGGGAGTTTTAGAATTTTTGTTCCTCAAAAAATTAATACCTTAACATGAAAGATGGAAGAAAGATAACTCTTTTTTTTTCTGTCTCATTCACCAGACAGCTGTGCGTAACATCTGTGTCTTAGTTGTTAAGCTAATCAGAGCACATTTAGTATGGAGGCTCAACAACCCCCAGTTCTAATGTCCTGGGAAGGTGCTTGGTGCTGGGACAGATGGTAGGTCATTGCTGTATTTTATGAGGTGGAGAACTGGCCACAGGGATCCATCTAGTGACAGGTCAGGACTGGCACCCACATCACGTGACTCTCAGCCCGTCTAGCTTCTGAGCTACCACAGCTTGAGGGGAGAATATTTTCCAACAAACTTAGACAGCTTTTCCATTTTAGATAGACTTTACATTTTGAAAAATGCTGCAGTTTTAGTAGTAGTAAAATAAAAATCACTATCATTTCATGTTCCTTTCTGAAGACTATCTTGGAAAAGATTAAAAAGCTTTTAAAAAAGAAAATGGGGTTCTGTTTTCTTATAGTACCATGAATGTATTCTTTGTGGGTCATGTGATGATAAGATTGCAAATACCTGATCCACAGGTTTTCCGATCATGGCCTGGTGGGAATGTAGACCACCCTAATTAATGAAGGGGATCATTGTACAGTTATGGCAGATCACGTACCACAGGGACATTTAGAAGCATTCCAGTTGAATGGTTTTCCCAGGCATATGATGTTTTTTCATGATTTAGGTCTATTCATGGGGACGTATTTAAGACCATTTAAAACGACATTTAAGGGCAGGAGAGATGGCTCAGCGGTTAAGGCACTTGCCTCCAGTGCCTAAGGCCCTGGGTTCAATTCCCCAGGACTCACATAAGCCAGACCCACAAGGAGGTGGCCCTGGTGCTCTCTCTCTCTCTCTCTCTCTCTCTCTGTATCTCTCTGCTTGAAAATGAATAAAATATTAAAAAAAGACATTTAATTTATGATAAGGTTTCAAACTAATTTTTCTTTCTTTAATTAGTGCTAGGCATAAATGAGTTTTTTATATTGTTGATTAACAGGTTACACATATAAGACTTATAATACCTGCTTCTGAGTATAAACTTTTTCTTTCTTTCTTTTTTTTTTTTTCGAGGTAGGGTCTCGCTCTAGTCAGGCTGACCTGGAATTCACTATGGAGTCTCAGGTTGGCCTCAAACTCACAGCAATCCTCCTACCTCTGCCTCCCGAGTGCTGGGATTAAAGGCGTGCGCCACCACGCCCGGCTCTGAGTATGAACTTTTGATTTCGGTTCTGGGGATCAAACCCGGGGCTGTGTGCATGCTAAGATGGAGCTTTGCCACTGAGCTACACTCTTATGCCTAATGACATTTAAAAGTTAATCCAATTTAATGCTATTCCATAATACTCTCAGACTGCTTGCTCATCTGTTCATTATTCAATCTAATTTGACGGGAGGAAAACATGTATTTATTTGAAATCAGTACAAATCTGAATAAATGTCACATGTAATTTATTTACTTTGATGTAAAAACAATAAGCATAAAATTAGAATGGGTGTTGTTTGATTACATTTTCCCCCCCTTGAAACCTTGAATTTATTACGGGGTCTTTTGACTCTGTCTTGATATATAATATCAGCTCTCACTGGTTCACTGTAGATGTCTTTTCATTTTAGACAGTAGATGATAGTGATATGTTGAATCAAATTCATCCTAGTGGCTTTGAGTGGTTACAGCAAGAATAATTGGAACACTGCTCCAAACAGTCTTCCCTCTCTGGCTCAGAAACGAATGGCTACATGTGTGACATTTCTAAATGGTGACATCTTTAAAGCACCTGCAGATGTCCACTTAGATTAACCTTCAGATTATGGAGGGGGAAAATCAGGAAGGGAAAATAAGGTGTTAATGTTCTACATATGGACAGAAACTCCTAATGACATTATCAGTTATTTTCACAAGATGGAACCATAGAGGAAGCTCCCCTTCCCTTAAAGAGAAAGTTCACTTGGGCTGCCATATTGTGAATAGCTGCTGTATCACTTGTACTTTCTCTTTTTAAAATTCTCTACCCACTTCCATTAGGTAGGAAGCATAAGCAAGTATCTCTTGTTGTAAACAAAGAACCAGCTTTAAGTTAATGCTAATGTGTTTACAGCCAGAGCCAACAACTTTTCAAGGTTATTATAACATCATGGGCTCATATCCTGCACCTCTAAAGGTCTGAAGTAGACTGAAGTTATGGACCAGACCTTTGTGAACACATCTCACATGAGAGCCAGATGCAGCCATTTACTGTGCTGGGGACCTGGACAGACTCCATGTGAAATCGGATATTTATGTTCAACATCAATGGAAGTTAAAGATGGATTTCTTTGAGGGCGGTGGGAATTATGGATTTAGATTTCTACAGCCCAGTCTGTTTTCATTGGTGCTGATTTTTTTTGCAACAATTTCTTCAACCTTATTTATCCCCACTGTTTAGATGAAGGGCTTCCTTGTGAACAACTGCTTATTGTCTTTTGAACCTTGAGTGTGATATAAGTCTTCAGCATACTTTTTTTTTTTTGACTTTTAAATTGGCAGGGTCTCTTTCTAGCCCGGGCTGACCTGGAATTCACTTTAAGTCTCAGGCTGGTCTTGAATTCACAGCAATATTCATACCTCTGCCTTCCAATGCTAGGATTAAAGGCATGTGCCACCATGCCTGGCTCAGCATACTTTTGATCTTAGCATTGACTTTGGCATGGAGGAAAAGTATCCATAAAAACCTTTCACATAACAACCACACATGAAAATGCAGCTACGGCATAGCCTTTGAGATAGCTGGTAGAAAAATAGTTCTGTGTATATTGATTTAGAGAAATATCTGCTATTCTCTGTTGGAAAGAAAATTCCATCATCCAAGACCCAGTATTGGACAGCCAGGCATGGTAGTATACACCTTTAGTCCCAGCACTCACGAGGTAAGAGGGAGGAGAATCATTGTGAGTTTGAGGCCACCCTGGGACTACAGAGTGAATGCCAGGTCAGCCTGGATAGAGTGAGACCCTACCTTGGGGGGGGGGAAAGGTACATGTCTTAGTCCTTTACCTCAGTCCTTTTTTAAAAAAAGATTTTATTTATTCATTTTCAAGCAGAGAGAGAGAGAGAGAGAGAGAGAGAGAGAGAGAGAGAGAGAGAGAGAGAGAGAGAGTGCACCAGGGCCACCACCTTGTGGGTCTGGCTTTTGTGGGTCCTGGGGAATTGAACCCAGGGCCTTAGGCACTGGAGGCAAGTGCCTTAACCACTGAGCAATCTCTCCAGCCCTTCCTCAGTTCTTTGCTTTATGCTCTTTGCCTCAGCCTAAGTTGTTATTTGAGGAAGTATTATAGGTGATAATAATAACAACTGCTATAGAAGATTTTCTTAGCCAGGCATGGTGGCACACCTTTATCCCAGCGCTCAGGAGGTAGGAGGATTGTCATGAGTTCGAGGCCATCCTGAGACTACATAGTGAATTCCAGGTCAGCCTGGACTAAAGGGAGACCCTACCTCAAAAATAAAAAATTGTATTATAGGGTGTTATAGTCAGCTTCACGCTGCTGGGATGAACTTCCAAAGCAGGCAGAGTTTAGAGGAGGAAGGGATTTATTTCATGCTTACAAATCCAGGGGAAGTTCCATAATGGTGGAAAAGCTAGCTCCTTTTCCCAGAACCAAGCAGAGAGGGAAAAACCACCACTAGCACCAGCGCCACAAATAAGCACACAACCTCAACAAACAGCAGGGACTCCAGACAGAGCTCAGGCTGCTCTCTGAATACCTTAGGCTGGAATTCCAGAACTGCCCCCAGTAGCAGTAGCACCTTAGGGCTAGACCCTAGGATCCACCCACAATGACACCTCCTCCAGCCAGGCAGCTGGAAATCCAAGTTACAAGCTTTAATTAAACTCCTGAGTCTATTGGGGGACATCCATTCAAACTACCACATGGGCCTCCTGTCACTGCAAGCAAACTCCAGATGCATGCGCCACTTTGATCATCTTGCTTTACGTGGTCACTGGGGAATTGAACCTTGACTGATAGGCTTTGCAAGCAATATTTTTAACAGCTAAGACATCTCTCTAGCTCTGGGGCCTTATTGTTGTTGTTGTTGTTTTGCTTTTGCTTTTTTTTTTGGTTTTTCGAGGTAGGGTCTCACTCTAGCCTATGCTGACCTGGAATTCTCTGTGTAGTCTCAGGGTGGCCTTGAATTCATGGTGATCCTCCTACCTCTGCCTCCGGAGTGCTGGGATTAAAAGCGTGTGCCACCACGCCCGATTTTTGCTTTTGTTTTTTGAGGTAGGGTCTCTCTAGCTGATCAGGCTGACCTGGAATTCACTGTGTAGTCTCAGCGTGACCTCCAACTCACTTCGATCTTCCTACCTCTACCTGTGCTGGGATTAAAGGTGTGCAACACCATGCCCTGCTGAGGTCTTATTCCTAAGGCACAGTCCTTTGAACTTTATCTGGAACATGTTGGCTTTGTAGTCAGTTTAATTTACGGTGCAATGATCAAGAACTTCCTTAAGGTAATGAAAGTAATATAACATGCTAATAAAATATATATCAGCAATGATTTTCGACACAACCTAAAATAGTAGTACAAAGACCCCCCCCTAAGTTTTCAACAATAAAGCAGCCTTGATACTCACCCACCATGACTCAGGGAACTGAGCGGAAGAGGGGGTGGAAAGATTGTGAGAGCCTTGGTGGGGGAGAATACCCAGAGACATGGCCCCCCTCAGTAACAACACACTAGGGCCTGCGGAACCAGGCTGACTCCTAGGCTATCCATGGTCCCCAGCCCCAAGGACTAATCCAGACGGCCCACAGAGGAGGATATCCAGCTGATTGGGGATGGGGAAGAGGGGCATTGGGGAACTGGGGGATAATAACTCATTGTTTTGCCATTAAATATTGTAACTTATTATGTACAATAAAAATCAATAAATAAATATTGAAAAAAGTTATATATATATATATATATATATATATATATATATATCCCTGAGGGTCTGAAGGGCACAGTATCATCTTCGTTGGATTTTTTTGTTTTTGAGGTACCACCCTTGAGTGGTTCATTGTCCTCTTGCTTTAGACTTCTCTCAGCTCCTTGAGAGAAGAGCCATGTTTTATCCTTGCCTTCTCAGAGTAGCTTGCTCAGCATGGTGATTCTTTACAAAGTTGACACCACTGAGATGCTCAGCTCTGTCCAAGTGTAAGCTTAATGACTGAAACTTCAGAGTAGGATTCATTACCATTTTAAGAGAAATTTAGGAGAAAATAGGTAATAAAATCTAAGTAGGCCAAACATTACTACTGTGCATTATTTATTTATTTATATTTATTTAATTAATTGTGTGTGTGTGTGTGTGTGTGTGTGTGTGTGCATGTGACAGCCAGAGAAGAGCCTTGAGTGTGTGTTCTCCATCACTGTCCACCTTTATAAAAACAGAGCCTAAAGCTCCCCACTAGCTACTGGCTGGCCGGTGAGTTTAGAGATGTTCCTGTCTTCACCTGCCCCAGTGCTGAGATTACAAGTGTTTGCTATCATGCCTAGCTTGTTTTTGAATAGAATTTATTAGTTCTATTTTTTTGGGGATTAGTTCTCTTTTAATAGAAACATGAGAAAGAAAAACCACATAAGTTTAGCATTCTTTCCAAAATAAAACTGCAATCAATACCTGAATCTTCACGTACTGTCCACACCCAGCTTATTGAAGGGGGCTCAGGACTCAGCGCAGGTCCTCAAGCCTCGAATGCTTTATTTTTTAGTAAATCAATTGCCAAAAGTCCTTTCCTGCCATCCATTCAGAAATGCCCTTTGTTGGAATCTTGTTTTTAGACATTTAAAAATATGATCTGGCTGTTCCTGGTGTCAGGTCTGTAGCACATGCCAGAGGCAGGAGAGTATCAAGTTTAAGGTCAGCCTGGGCTATACAGCAAGACACTATCTCAGAAAGACAAAGGGTAGAGTGCTTGTCTACCCTTGTGTGATGCCCTGGGCTGGATCGCAAGCGTTGTTTTAAAAGAGAGGAAGGAAGAAAGAAAAGTATGCTCTTAGCTGTGGTATCCAAGTGCTAATGAAAACCCTGGCCAAAGATTTCTACAGTGAGTTTCCCATCTTGGTGTTGAAGTACCAACTCTGTAATTCAAATCCTGCCCGTGGGGTTTAGTATTATTGGGTTTTATAATAAATGAAACATTAAACCATCCATAATTGTGAATGAAGGCAATATTAAGCCATCTTTAATAGAGAATAAGGCTCAGTTGAAAAGTAGATTTTCACCATTTTATAGTCACCAAAATATTTCATTTTGCTTATAAAAGACTATTTTTTCCACACTGTAAATTCTGTGCATACTAAAGCTCAGTTGATATGTACAAAACATGAATTTTAATTCTAAAGCTACCTCTCAAGTAAGACTGCAGAATTTCACATGCCTCATTCCAGTATTGCATGATATTTAATTTCAGAATAAACCAAATCCAATGAGAACATTTGGCCCAGATGTTACTAAAAATAATTGCTGGTCTAAAATTTCACACAGAGAATAACATTCCATGTTCTTGTATTTGTTATGCAGTCTTGCTTCATTTTCCATGTGGGATTAAAAAGAAAAAAATTAGAAAAAATATTTTAAGAGGATATGCACCGTGGTTTTATAAGTTCTCATATCCGGTTTCAGGTCGGTCTAAGTATTTTTTTTTATTTTTCATTTTTTTTGCTATAAGTAACAACTGGATACATGTGCTCAGACACTCATCTGTTCAAAATCGAAGTTCAAGTTGGAAAAATGATAAAGACTCCCGAGAGACAGCTAGCAGCTGTCCCAGTGTGTTTATTAGTTCCTTAATACTTTGCCAGGACAAGTAGTTTTAATGGATACAATGTGATCTCTAGTGGTTGGGTTGCAAGGCCAGCCTCATTTGGACACGGGACAGTGTGGTTGTTTGAATGTAAATATTATGTCCCCCATAGCCTGAGGTATTCTTGATTAAGATTAAGCTTCTAGACGAGGCATGTCACTGGGGCGGATCTTTTTTTTTATTGTCCATAATGAGTTACATTATTTAGTGGGCAAACAGTGAGTTGTTATCCCCAATTCCCCGATGCTTCCCCTCCTCCATCCCCAACTAACTGGATGGGTCATCTGGATCAGTCCTTGTGACAGGGGACCATGGATAGCCTAGTATTCAGCCAGGTTCTCCTGGCCCTAGTATGTTGTTACTGAGGGGTGCCATGCCTCCGGATAGTCTCCCCCACCACGGCTCTCACAATCTTTCCGGGGGAGGGGGGGGCGGACCTTGAATCCAGCTTTAAGAAGTGTGTAGAGAGCCGGTTTGAGCTCTGGCTGTTTGTGTTTGCTGGTGTTGGTTTCTCTTTCTCTTCTATGAATGCATGCTGATGTAAACCAGCTTCTTCAACCATGATGGAGTTTTCCTCTGGAATCTGGAAGTCTGAAATAAACCCTCTGCTCCTATAAGCTGCTTCTGGTCAGGTGTTTGTCCCAGCACCAAAAAGGTAACTGCAACAGACAGTTTAAAGGTGGGTCTTAGTTTCAGTTGAAGCCACCATAGAAATAATCAGGGAACCTGTGCTGTTCTTTCCGTGAAGAGAGTTCTCAGTAGCTTGAAATGCAGAAAGAAACATTTACAGAAAAAAAAAAAAAACAAAAACGTTTTAACTAAACTTAAACCAAACATGAGGCAGGGGATAAGGGGAGAAAGAATATAGTGACCTGATGCGCCAGTCTTAAGGTCCCTGTACTTCTTAGCAAGCAAGTGCCTTTAACCACTGAGCTGTCTCTTGAGCCGTCTCCATACCTATAAAACCTAGAACTTTAGAATGTTGATGTTATGATTTGAATGTAAAATACCCCGAGTGTCAAGTGTTTCTTATTAAGCCTCCTACTTGGTCCCTAGCTGGTAGAGCCTTTGGGAGGTAGACCTTTGCTGGAGGAGATGTTTGAAGCAGAGTTTCTCTCTAGCCTAGTCTGATCTTGAACTCATTTTGTATCCATGCTGGCCTTGAACTCATAGTGATCCTACTTCAGCCTCCAGGATGCTGGGATTAAAGGCATGTAACACCATGTTGTGCAGGACCTTGAGTTTTATTACTCCAGTCAGAGTAATAAAAGTGTTCAGAGCTAGCTGGCTCACTCTTGCTGTGCCCATTCTGTTTCTGATAGATGAAGATGTGAACTGGTTGCCTACTTGTGCCATGCTTTCCGTGCTGTGATGAAACCTCCGTGAAACTGTAAGCAGAAATAAACTTTCATCCCATAAACTGCTTCTAGTTGGGTGTTTTGTCCCAGCATCGAGGAGGTAACTGCTATAATTACAGGACAGAGAGCTGGAGAGTTCTGATTTGGAGATGCCACGGCACTTTTGCAATATAAATTAAACAGGACACGACAGTGGGTGGAGGCAGTGCCCGATGATCAGTCGCAGTTAGTGATTAGTTCTGATACATGATGCTCCCAGGTGCCTCTTCTTTTATGAATGGTTTGGATGAATGATTTTTAAAATACTGTCCAAAACACAAAAGCAAAATAAGTTTGTGTCTTCCCTGGTGCTGCAGTTTCTTTCTTCAGAGACAATCATTGTTCTCAGTTCCAGGGTGGTATGTTCCATGACTATATATTATACATATGTCTTCCTTTCTTCCTTCTTTCTTTCTCTCTCCCTTCCTTCCTTCTTTCCTTCTTTCTTTCTTTCTCTCCCTCTCTCTTCTTTCCTTCCTTCCTTCCTTTCTTCTTTCCTTTTATTTATTTATTATTTTATTTATTCATTTTCAAGCAGAGAGATACAGAGAGAGAGAGCGAGAGCGAGCGAGCGAGAGAGAGAGAGAGAAAGAGAGAGAGAGAGAGAGAGAGAACCAGGGCCACCACCTTGTGGGTCTGGTTTATGTGGGTCCTGGGGAATTGAACCCGGGGCCTTAGGCACTGGGGACAAGTGCCTTAACCACTGAGCCATCTCTCCAGCCCTCCTTTTATTTATTTTTTGACAGGGTCACATATAGTTCAGGCTGGCCTCAAACTTGCTATGTAGCTGAAGGTGACTTTGACCTGATCCTACTGTCTCTACCTCTCAGGTGCTGAGATGACAAGTGTGTCCCAATGCCTCCTTATATATCCATATATTTAAACAAAAATGTAGCACATTAAGTATAATATTTTGTGTCTTTTTTCATTTAGCATGTCTTGGGTATTGCTTTTTATTAGTATGTGCATACAAAGTTGTTTTATTCCTTAAAATTTTTTATTATGAAAATTTATAAATACACACAAAATTTGAATATAAAATGGACCCTCAGCTATCCATTACTCAGCTGAAGCACAATATCGATATTGTCAATGAAGAGACAAACTCATTAATGTTTTGTGGCATTAGATCATATTGAAGAATTATTAATGTTGTTAGCTATGATAGTGGCTTGGTGTTTTTTTTAAAGGTTCTTATCAATTAGAGCTACATGCTGGAATATTTATAGTGAAAAGGTGTGTTGCCTGATGTTTGAGATATAGTTTAAGATACACGGGGAAAAAGTATGTATAGGAGAAATAGCTTGAACCAAGATAGACAGGATGTTGAAAATGGGAGCATGAAGATTCCTTTTTTAAAATATTTTTCTGAAATTGCATTTTTGGAAGTGTTTCACAAGATGAAGTAGATTTGCTATCTTGGTTCCATCTATAGTTTCTCTGTGATTTTATTTATGGTTTTTTACTCAGTTTTGTTTTTTTCTTTTCTGTCTCATTCTTGGAGCATTTGAAAGTTAAAGCTTGCAAGGATGGGTTGGCTCCTTAGAACAACAAAAACAAAAGAAAACTGAAGAATCTTAGATATGCAGTTTAACCCATGCATTTCTAAGAAAAGAGGACTTTAAGAAGTCACTATAGGCTCCCAGGGCTGGACCAGTGGAGATGCGAGGATCCCCAGGACTTAGTGGCTAACTTGTCTAGCTGAATTGGTAAGCTATAGGTTAAAATACAAAGAAAGAAGAAAGAAAGAAAGAAAGAAAGAAAGAAAGAAAGAAAAATTAGCTACAGGACTGGGGAGATGGCTCAGTGGTAAAGATGCTTGCTTGCAAAGCCTGAAGGCCTGGTATATTGATAAAATATTGAAAAAAGAAATCAGTACAATGGCATTACTATATCTGAGAAAATTAAGGCTCATTCTTTTTTTTTTTCTTCTTCTCCTAGGCAGGGTCTTACTCTATCCCAGGCTGACTTTGTAGCCTAGGCTGGCCTCCAACTCACCACAATCTTCCTACCTCAGGCTTGAGGGCTAAAGCCACCATTCCTGGCTAAGGCTCAATCTTTTTAATATTATTTATTTATTTGAGAGAAAGGAGAGAGAGGGAGAGGGAGAGAGAGAGAGAGGGAGAGGGAGAGAAAGAGAGAGAAAAGAAGAGAAAGAGAGAGGGAGGGACAGAGGAGAGAGAGAGAGAGGAGAGAGAACTTTCTGCTATCATTGCAAACAAACTTCAGATGTATGTGTACTTTGTGCATATGGCTTTAATGTAGCTTTATGGAATTGAACTTGAACTGGAAGGCTTTGCAAGCAAGTGCCTTTAACAGCTGAGTCATTTCTTTAGCCCCAAGGCTCATTCTTTTTTTTTTAATGTTTTTATTTATTTATTTGCAAAGAGAGACAGATGGGGGGACATGGACACGACAGGGTTTCCTGCTGCTGCAAACAAATTCTCATCTGGCTTTGCATGGGTACTGGGGAATCAAACCCAGGCCTTTAGGCTTTGTAAGCAAGTACCTTAATTGATAACTGAGCAATCTCTCCAGCCTGACAGAGCTTTTGGTTTTACTTTAAAATTGATTCAGACTCTGATGTTTAGGAAAGGTTGAGGAAGCTTCCTCCCAATGTCCAATGCACAAAGAGATGCAGGACATGCACTAGCAGCCAGGGAAGCAGGGGTAGAGGGAGACTTCTTCTTTACATAGCCTTAGGTCAGGGTACTGAAACCCTATCTCAGACTTGTTGGCTTCCTGAGTCTCTGGAATTTCCTTCCTGCACTGTCCTTCCAGGAAGGGATGATCATTT
>PVHP010046213.1:0-13362 GCA_004024765.1 Zapus hudsonius | reverse complement strand
AAAAAAAAAACCCAAAAGCCAGTCATGGTGGTGCACACCTTTAATCCCAGCACTTGGGAGGCAGAGGTAGGAGGATCACCATGAGTTCAAGGCCACCCTGAGACTACACAGTGAATTCCAGGTCAGCCTGGGCCAGAGTGAGACCCTACCTTGAAAAACCAAAAAAAAACCTAAAAAACATAATTAGCTATAAAGTCCTTTTACTCTTATGAAGTCAAGCCCTCTTTTTCTTCTCTCTACTTTCTCTCTTCCAAGTCTTACCAAAAAATTAATATTTTTATTTATTTTCAAGGAGAGAAAGAGAGGGGGGTCTTGTCTGTGAGGGAGTTTCTAGATTAGGTTAATTGAGATGGGCAGACCCACCCTGACAGGGCTGTGTGTAAAGGAGCTGAGCACCAGTATTCATCCCTGTCTGTTTCTTTTCTTTTCTTTTTTTTTTTTTTTTTTTTGGTTTTTCGAGGTAGGGTCTCACTCTAGCCCAGGCTGACCTGGAATTCACTGTGTAGTCTCAGGGTGGCCTTGAACTCACCGCAATCCTCCTACCTCTGCCTCCCGAGTGCTGGGATTAAAGGCGTGTGCCACCACGCCAGGCCTGTTTCTTGACTGTGAACTGAATGTTACCAGCATCATTCTCCCGCCACTATACTACCCCCACCATGATGGACTGTAAGCCTCTAAGCAGAAATCAACCGTCTTTAATGTGGCTTGGTTTGTCAAGTATTTTATTTAGCAACAAGAAAAGTAACTAATTCAGGGTTTGGTTTTACTTTGCTTTTGGTATTTTTTAAATGCTTTTGGTATTTTTGAGACAAGATCTCACTATGTAGGCTGACTAGCCTGAAGCTTGCCTTATAGACTAGGCTGGCTGTGGCGAGCCTCCTACCTCTGCCTGTCAAGTACTGGGATTACAGGCATACTGCCATGTCCAGCTGGATTAAATATACTATTAAAAGTCCTTTTATTTATCTGTGTGTGTGTGTTAGTGTGTGTATGTGTGTTTGACAGGGCTTCTTGCCACTACAAATGAACTCCAGAATCTCGAGCAACTTTTTGCATCTGGCATTATGTAGGGCATGGGAAATTGAGTCCTGGATCAGTAGGTTTTGCATGCAAGTGCCTTTAACTGCTGAGACATCTCCCTAGCCCCCTACTTTTTTTTTTTTTTTTTTTGGCTGGGATTAAAGATGTGTACCACCATGCCCGGCTTCCCCTCACTTTTTATTTTTATTTTTATTTTTCCCCCACTTTTTAAAAAACATATATATTTATTTATTTACTTATTTATTTTCAAGCAGAGGCACACACAGAGAATGAGAATGGGTGCATCAGGGCCTCCAGCCACTGCAGACAAACTCCAGATGCATGCACTTTGTGCATCTGGCTTTATGTGGGTACTGGGGAAAGGAACTAAGGTCATCAGGCTCTGCAGGCAAGTCTTTTTTTTTTAAAGCCAGGTTTTGCTGTGTAAATCTGGCTGGCCTGGAACTCACTGTATACAACTAGGTTGGCCTTAAATTTGTGGTAATCTTCCTGTCTCTTTATCCTGAGCACTGGGATCATAGATGTATGATACTATGGCTGGCTGTAAAATGTCTTATATTTCTAAGAAAACATAGAATTTTGTTTTGCTTTTGAATCAAGATGTTACTATCTAGCCAAGGCTGGCCCAGAACTCATTAATTAGCCTAGTTTGGCCTTGAATTTACTATCCTATTGCCTCAGTTTCCAGAGTGTTGGGATTATAGGTGTGTGCCACCATACCCAGCACATATGCAGAATTTTTGTTTCATTTAAAAAAATGCATACTGACCTGGCGTGGTGTTACAGGCTTTTAATCCCAGCACTCCGGAGGCAGAGGTAGGAGGATTGCCCTGAGTTTGAGGCCACCTTGAAACTACATAGTGAATTCCAGGTCAGCCTGGGTTAGAGTGAGACCCTACTTAAAAAAACAAAAAAAATGAATACTGGTTTTGTTTGTTTAAGAAGGGGTATCATTATGTAGCTAAGGCTGGCCTGGAACTCAGATAGTGGGTGTTTCCCAATCATCTATTTTCCTGCAGGTTTCTTAATTTTATTTTCCCCTACAGCGGAGTCGAATTCTATTGTGTATGTACACCACATTTTCATTTTCCGTTCATCTGTTGGTGGACATCTAGGCTATTTATATCTCTTGCTTTGTGAAAGTGCAGCAGTAAACATGGGCATGCAGGTATCTCTGGGAGCTATAGATCCTTTGGGTGCCTGAAGTGGCATAGCTTGGTCATATGGGTCATATGGTAGTTCTATTTTGATGCTGATTTCCATAGTTGCTATACCAGTTTACATTCCCACCAACAGTGAATAAGGGTTCCTGTCTTTTTTTTTTTTTCCTTATTAACCCGGCTTAAATATTTTATTTATTTATCAGAGAGAGAGAGAGAGAGAGAGAGAGAGAGAGAGAGAGAGAGAGAGAGAGAGAGGCAGAGTGGGCACTGCAAATGAACTCCAGACACAAGTACCCTCTTGTGCATCTGGCTTTATATGGGCATTGGGGAATCAAACTCAGGTCCTTCTGCATTGCAGGCAAACGCCTTAACGGCTAAGCCATCTCTTCAGCCCATCCTGTTTTATTCTTATGTATTTATTATTTATTTATTAGAGAGAGTAAGAAAGAGTGCATGTGCACGCCAGGGCCTCTCGCTGCTGTAAATGAATTCCAGACACATAGGCCATGTTTAAATCTGGCTTTACATGGGTATTGGGGAATTGAACCTGGGCCAAGAGGCTTTGCAAGCAAGTACCTTTAACTTCTGAGCCATCTCCCCAGCTCATATATTCTTCTTCTTCTTTTTTTTTTTTTTTTTTTTTTGGTTTTTCGAGGTAGGGTCTCCCTCTAGCCCAGGCTGACCTGGAATTCACTATGGAGTCTCAGGCTGGCCTCGAACTCATGAAGATCCTCCTACCTCTGCCTCCCAAGTGCTGGGATTAAAGGTGTGCGCCACCACGCCCGGCTTATTCTTCTTCTTTCTTTTTTTTTTTTTCTTTTTGGTTTTTTGAGGTAGGGTCTCACTCTAGCCCTGGCTGACCTGGAATTCACTATGTAGTCTCAGGGTGGCCTTGACCTCACCGCAATCCTACCTCTGCCTCCTGAGTGCTGGGATTGAAGGCATGCGTCACCACGCCCAGCTCATTTTTTTTTGGAACGTTCTTTTATATGCTATGATTTTTAGTACTTATATCCTAGTATTCTATTAATATTCAAAACTTATTTTTTAAATAGGAAAACGGACGATGCATTACTAAGCTGGAAAACATGGGATTTCGAGTGGGACAAGGCTTGATAGAAAGGTGAGCAGTGTGGATTTGAAACTTTTCTTCCAGGTAGGTTATGAACACTGATTATCTTATAAAACTTGAGAGTTGTTTTTATTTTAATTTCCACATTTTAGTTTTTCTGTTTTCCACAGACTGAGAACATTTTCAAGGGGCTGGTGGTATAGCTCAGTAGAGCACATGCTCAGCACTTACTAGGCCCTGGGTTCAATCACTGCAAAGAAAAGGGGGAGGGCAGGATTTCTCTTAAAGTCTGATACCAATTTAATTCACTCATCAATTATTCAGAGTTTGTGATTCTTATATATAGATATGATTGTGTAGTGTAGCCCAGGCTGGCCTCAAACTTGCAATTCTTTCTGTTTGTCTTCTGGATACTGAGATTTTCAGCATTTTCCAACATGCCCAGCTTCAAATGTTATATTCTGATTTGTGAGGAAGATATATTTTACAGTTTTAATTTTTTTTCCTGAAAATATTAGTATATTGAGGTAACTACTTAAAAACCTCATTATATTTTCTACTTAAGGCCTTAAGAATGGAGTTTTGTTTACAAGCATAGGGATAAAGCTGGGCGTGGTGGCGCACGCCTTTAATCCCAGAACCCCTTGGAGGCAGAGGTAGGAGGATTGCCTGTGAGTTCAAGGCCACCCTGAGACTACATAGTGAATTCCAGGTCAGCCTGGACTAGAGCCTAGAGCGAGACCCTACCTCAGAAAAACAAAATAAAGAAGAAAAAAAAAAAAAAAAAAGCATAGGGATGGAAGCCAGGCTTGGTGGTGCACACACTTAATCTCAGCACTTGGGAGGCAGGGGTGGATCACAGTGAGTTTAAGGCCAGCCTGGGACTACATAGTGAATTCCAGGTTGGCCTGGGCTAGAGCAAGAGCCTACCTCAAAGAAAAGCAGAAAAAAAGACATGACAAAAAAAACTCCATAAGATTGGAAATATAAATAAAGTCTATATTTGTGCATTTAATTGTATTATAAATTATGGATCATCATTTCTTTATAATATGTATTCCTTTCTTAATATTGTTGAATTTGGGTTATATTTTATATAACAATAACTCAGTGGTGCTCAACTCTTTTATTTTGGGGTAGGGGTGGGAAAGAGGAAGCTGCTAACCTCACACTGTAGCCCAGCCTGTCTTGGAATTCACTGTATAGCCAGGCTTGTCTTGACCTTGTGGAATCTTTTGCCTCAGTCTCCTGAGTGCTGAGATTGCCGATAGAAACCACCAGACCCAGTCAGCTTTATTTTTCTTTTCCACGTACTAGTATGAACTATGCCTGAAATTTTGGCTTTATTGCTAACTAATAATATGCTCTTAGGCACCACCATTACAGAACAGAAAGTGAATCCATTTGGGACAGGTTCAACTACGCTTGGTGTTTACCACCAGTGAACATTTAGTGTTGGTGTAGCATTTGCTAGTTAGTTAATGTGCCTTGCTTGGGAGAATGAGAAAACAAACTATCTCCTCCTCCTTTGCTTCCTCTGAAAGAAGTACATTGTATTACTTCTAGTTGATCTTTTTAGGTTTACAAAAGATACGGCAAGGTTCAAGGATGAGTTAGACATCATGAAGTTCATATGTAAAGATTTTTGGACTACAGTATTCAAGAAGCAAATTGACAATCTAAGGACAAATCATCAGGTATTTAGATAAATTAAGGTCTATTTTTAAGTCCTTTAACTCAATGTAAATATCATTATCATTTAACTTACTTAAAATTTAACAAGTTTTTCTCTACTAAAGTTATCAGTAACTATAGTTATTTTCCCTAATTACAGAAGTTTTTTGAAATTTAAAATGTAACAAGTGTCTGAATAATTGGTTTTAGAATTTCTAAGTTATTATTACTAAGTACTGATTATGTTCCAGACACATAAATATATTGCACTTAAGGTTTTAGAATAATTTTTAAAGTCTAATTTATAGTGCACATTTAACTTTAATAACTTGTTTTGGGAGTGATTTTGGGTTTTTTTATGCTTGTGTGTGTATGTGTTCATAGAAGGGGAGTGTATGCATGTGTGGAGGTCACAGTACAACCTTCCATGTCATCTGGGAATGCTGTCCACCTTTTTTGTTTTTGTTTTTATTTTTTAGACAGGGTCTCTCATTGGTCTGGAGCTCACTCACCAATAAGCTAGGCTGGCTGGCCAAGGAGCCCCAAAGATCCTCCTGCTTCTGCTTCCCCAGTAATGAATTGCAGGCCATATCCCTACACCCGGCAACTTTACATGGATAGTGGGGGTTGAACTCAGGTCCTCATCGTGTGTAGCAAGCACTTTACCAACTGAGCTATAGCTCCCACCTAGCTTGGGGGTTTTGAGACGAGATTTCACAATGCTGGCCTTGAACTCATAACAAACCACCTGCCTTAGCTTCCTAATGCT
Source organism: Zapus hudsonius (assembly GCA_004024765.1). Lineage (NCBI taxonomy): Eukaryota > Metazoa > Chordata > Mammalia > Rodentia > Dipodidae > Zapus > Zapus hudsonius. The sequence continues at coordinate 7,643 of PVHP010046213.1, read as the reverse complement.
AATGCTGGGATTATAGGCATGCATCACAGCACCTGCTTGGGAAAATATAGTTTTTACAGACTATAATTACACTGATAAAAGTTTTTTTTTTTTTTTTTTTGGTTGTGTGTATATTTTTGAAACAGGGCATCTATGTGCTCCAGGACAACAAATTTCGACTACTTACTCAGATGTCTGCAGGAAAACAGTATTTAGAACATGCATCAAAGGTATTTAATAGATTTGCTTTTCAACCAAAAAAGGTAGAATTATAGTAAAGTAAAAGTAAAAAGTGCCTAAAAAACTTAAGATATTCATTTCAGAGTTGAGCTCTCATTTATGTCATTTTCTTCGAAATAGGATGCACATGATCATCAACTTACTGTTCTGTAGCCAAATAAGCCCATTGGGACCAGTAAGAGAAACTACCACTACCAAATGCTAATTAGTGAATATTTTTGGTAGATTCTGCAGCATGGCACATCAGTAAAGATACTCAAACTTGGGGCTGGGGAGATTGTTTGTTGGTTTTTTTTTTTTTTTTTTTTTTTCCGAGGTAGGGTCTCGCTCTAGCCCAGGCTGACCTGGAATTCACTATGTAGTCTCAGGGTGGCCTTGAATTCACGGTGATCCTCCTACCTCTGCCTCCCGAGTGCTGGGATTGAAGGTGTGCGCCACTATGCCCGGCCGTTTGCTTGGTATTTAAAGGTACTTTCTTGTAAAGCTTGCTGGTCTGGGTTTGATTCCCCAGTACCCACATAATGCCAGATGCACAAAGTGGGGCATGCATCTGGAGTTCCTTTGTAGTGAGTGGCAAGAGGCCCTGGTGTATCAGTAATGTTTGTACACGTGTACTGTTATTGACGGTCATGAAATACAAAACTAGATGAAAATAGCTTTACATTTTACTTATTGCACATGTGTGTGTACTCGTGTGCATGCATGCCAGGGTCTCTTGCCAATGCAAATGAATGTCCATCTAGCTTTATGTGGGTGGCTGGGGAATTGAAGCTGGCTGGCAGGTTTTGCACCAAAGTGCCTTTACCTCAGCCTCCTGAGTGCTGGTAATTAAAAATATATATATTTATTTGCAAGCAGAGAGATATAGAGAAGAGAGACAAGATAGAATGGGTGCGCCAGGGCCTCTAGTCACTGCAAATGGATTCTAGATACATGTACCACCTTGTGTATCTGGCCTTTACGCAGGCACTAGAAAATCAGACCAGGGTCATTAGGCTTTGCAGGCAAGCACCTTAACCTCTGAGCCATCTCTCCAGCCCCTGGTAATTTTTTATTAAAACATGGTGTTTACAAAATGGCTTTGATATTCATGACTTCGCAATACCTGATAATAACCTACACATTATGGGAGGAAAAGATGACACCGAAGTTAGACTAATTGAGAGGGGAAGAGATATGAGGGAGAGTGGGGAGGGAATCATAATGGTTTGTGGTCTATAATTATGGAAGCTATCAATAAATAAAAAGTTTTAAAAAGTGTCTTAATTCCTGACCTCAAGAAGTGACTCCTGCCTCAGCCTCCCATGTAGCTGAGTTTAGACATGTACCACCACCCTTAGCTTTTCACAGCCTCCTTTCCTTCTCCTCCCTTACCCTTTTCTCCTCCTCTCTCTCCTTTTCTTCCCCCCTTTCCTTTCCCATTTACTTTTTTTATTTTAAACTATTATTATTTTTTGGTTTTATGAGATAGGGTCTCACTCTAGCCCAGGCTGACCTGGAATTAAGTATGTAGTCTCAGGCTGGCCTTGAACTCACAGCAATCCTACCTCTCTGCTTCCAAGTGCTGGAATTAAAGGTATGTGCCACCATGCCTGGCTTTATTATTTTTTAAAATTATTTATTGAGAGAGAGAAGGAGAGATTGGGTTCACCAGGGCCTCTTGCCATTGCAAACAAACTCCAGACATATGTGCCACTTTGTGCATCTGGGTACTGGGGACTTGAACCTGGCCTGTTAGGCTTTGCAAGCAAGCACCTTTAACCACTGAGCCATTTCCCAGCCCTCATGTTTCTTTGACAGGGTTTATATATGCCAGGCTGGTCTTGAACTAGCTACATCAGATGATCTTGAAATCCTGTTTTTCTGCCTCCACTTCAGACCTGGAATTTTTGGCATGTGCCCCTACACTGGGTTTCTTCTTTTCTTTCCTCCTCTCCCTCCCCCTCCTCCCCCTCCTTTTCCTTCACCTTCCTTTCTCCTCCTCTTCCTCCCTCCTCCTTCCTTCTTCCTCCTCCCTCTTCCTTCCTTCCTTCCTTATTCCTTCTTTCTTCTTCCTTTTTAATTTTATTCATTTTTCAAGCAGAGAGAGAGGGGGGGAGAGCGAGAGAAAGAGAGAACCAGGGCCACCACCTTGTGGATCTGGCTTATGTGGGTCCCGGGGAATTGAACCCGGGGCCTTAGGCACTGGAAGCAAGTGCCTTAACCGCTGAGCCATCTCTCCAGCCTTTTTTTTTTTTTTTTTGTAATTTTAGGCAGGGTCTTGCTCTATCCCAGGCTGACCCAGAATTCACTATGTAGTTTCAGGGTGGCCTTGAGCTCACAGAAATCCTCCTACCTCTGCCTCCCAAATGCTTTAATTAAAGGCATGTACCACCATGCCCAGCTCTCTTCCTTTTTAAAACGGTAATGAAAAAAATAAAAAACAAACAGTAATGACTTGATAGCATAGTATTTATCAACAGCCTTGCTATTTTGGTAAATCTTTTTTTTTTATTGTCCATAATGAGTTACATTATTTAGTGGGCAAACAATGATCCCCAATGTCCCTCTTCCCCATTATTTCGGTAAATCTTACTGTTAATTTTTTTTTCCTTTCAGTATCTAGCATTTACATGTGGCCTAATCAGAGGTGGCTTATCAAACTTGGGGATTAAAAGTATTGTAACAGCTGAAGTGTCTTCAATGCCGGCCTGTAAGTTGAACTTACATTTCTCACACATATTTTAAGTGAATTTTTTTCAGATTCTTTTAGAGTAAATTAAAAATGCTAACTTTCATTTTACTGTTACTACCTTAACATTTATTTTTTTAGATTTCATTTATTCATTTTTAAGCAGAGAAATAGAGAGAGAGAGAGAGAGAGAGAGAGAGAGAGAGAGAGAGAGAGAGAGAGAGAGAGAGAACACCAGTGGGTCTGGCATATGTGGGTCCGGCATATGTGGGTCCTGGGGAATTGAACCCCGGGGCCTTAGGCACTGGAGGCAAGTGCCTTGACCGCTGAGCCATCTCTCCAGCCCAACCTTAACATTTATTGTGGTGATATGAAGCATACTATATTCATACTCAGTGTAGCAGTTTCCTTCTCATTGCTGGGCCAAAACAACCAGGCTTTTACCTAGAACTCACTCTAAAGCCCAGGGCATCCATGAACTCATGGCTATACTCCTACCTTATCCTCCTGAATGCTGGGATTATACTCAGAATATAAGAAACACACAAACTGGAATTGGCAGGGCTGAGGAGATGGCTCAGTGAGACTCTTGCTATATAAGCACAAAGATCAGAGTTCAGCTCCTTAGCACACACTTAAATGCCATGAGTGTTGCAGTTAGTTGCCTGTAATCCCAGTACACTGAGGTAGAGACAGGGAATCCCTGGGGCTAGTTGATGAGCTAGAGGAGCTGCCTCAGAATAAAAGAGGAGAGCAGTTGAGCTTCCCCAGCATTAATCTCTGGACAATATATATATATATATATATACACACACACACACACACACACATGCATGCATGCACTCACATGTGCAAAAAATTGGAATTGGCTTAATATTGTGAAGACATTTGACACAGCAAGTCTCTTGGTTGAAACTATGTTCTGAGTAGAATAGAAAATTGAGTATGCTTTATTTTCCTTGTACTGAAAATCAAAGTGATTTTTATTATTTTCTTTTTCAGGCAAATTCCAGGTGATGATACAGAAGCTGTAGGAGATACTGAAATGCAAGGCTTCCACAGTGTAAAGGATAAATTATTCCTCTATATAGTATGTCAAGTGATGACTTAATATTGTTGCTGGTTTGTTCAGAAGCAAGGGTGTGTTTTATCTGTCTAACCCAGACCAAGTCAAAGCAGACAAAGGGCCATTCTACCAGGACATAAACTTTGCTGCAACTTCAAAATGACACCAAGATCTAAGACTATTTTAAACATTTTTATTTCCTTAGAGTAATATTTATTTAACCTTGGACTGAAAAGCAAAATACAGGGTTTGTTGAACCTAGCATAAAGAAAAATGTACGTCAGAATCATTTGTGTAAGACTGACCAAAATTCATTACCGTAACTATGTTTGTTTTTAGTTGTTTTTTTTTTTTTTTGAAATATTTTTATTTGCAGAGAGAGAATGGGTATGCCTCTCGTCACTGCAAATGAACTCAATGTATGAACCACTTTGTGCATCTGGCTTTACATAGGTACTAGTTTATGTGGGTTTTGGGAAATTGAACTCAGGCCATCAGGTTTTGCAAGCAAGTGCCTTTAACCATTGACCCATTTATCTAGCCCTATTCTAGTCATTTTCAAAAAGCAAGACAGAAGGCTGGAGAGATGGCTTAGTGGTTAAGGTACTTGCCTGAAGATCATAACAACCAGAGTTTGAGTCCTCGGTACCAGCCAGATGCACAAAGTGGAGTCCATGTGTGAGTGGAGGCCCTGACATGCCCGTTCTCTTTGTCTCTCTTTTATCTCTCTCTGCTTGCAAATAAATAAAAAGGCAATATGCTCCAGTAAGCTTAATTTTATTATGTTGGTTATAATTTATTTCTGTTGAGAATGTTTATGCTTATATAAGGAATTCATTATATATATATGTATATATATACATTGTATATATGTGTACATATAAATACATATGTAACTAAACTGCTTGAAAATTTAATTTCACTTTAATAGATTTGTCTTTGAGTTATAATGATATAATCAAACTGAAGTATAGATTTTAAATGTGAATTTGGTAACACTAGGGCCAAAAAATATGAGTTGTGTATGTTAAGAAGAATTTTTTGTTTGTTTGTTTTGAGGTAGGGTCTTATTCTAGCCCAGGTTGACCTGAAAGTCACTATGTAGTCTCAGGGTGGCCTTGAACTCACGGTGATCCTCCTACCTCAGCCTCCCGAGTGCTGAGATTAAAGGTGTGCACTACCAACCACGTCAGGCCTAGGAAAGAATTTTTATACTTATTTCTGCTTTAGTCTTGATTTTCAGCTTTTCTCCCTGTACATGTTCGTCAAGATATGTATATATAATTTTGGTGGGGAGGGGGTTTCAAGGTAGGGTCTTGCTGTAGCTCAAGGCTGACCTGGAATTCACTATGTAGTCTCAGGGTGGCCTTGAACTCACTTGGATCCTCCTACCTCTGCCTCCAGAGTGTTGGGATTAAAGGCATGTGCCACCACACTTGATCTGGCTTAAGCAGCTATTTCTTAAGCTTTTATTAAAACTCTGCATTTGAGCTGGAGAGATAGCTCAGTGGTTAAGACACTTGCCTGCAAAGCAGAAGGACCTGAGTTTGATTCCCCAGCACTCATGTAAAGCCAGATGCACAAGGTGGTGCATGTGTGTGGACTTCGTTTGCAGTTGTGGGGTCCCTGGTACACCCATGCTTTCTCTTTGCATTTAATGCTGTTCTTAAGCTGGGCATGGAGGCATGTCTGTAATCCTAACTGGGTAGGAATGTCTTTGAGTTCAAGGTATGCCTGGATTACATGGTGAGACCATGTCTCAAATCAACCCTGCATTTGTTTCCCATTTAATTATCACTGTGATTGTATATTTGTTTAATAGGTGATTAATATTCCAAAATGCATGACTGACTAAAAGTGTCTGGAGTTTGCAGGGGCTGGAGGCCCTGTTGCGTCCATTCTATGTCTCAAATAATAAATAAAATATTTTAAAATATGACTATAGAGTGAAATATTATTAAAAGCATGAAGTAAGCTGGGTGTGGTGGTAAATGCTTTTAATTTTAGCACTTAGGAGGCAGAGGTTTGAGGAGTGCCATAAGTTGGAGGCCAGCCTGAGACTACATAGTGAATTCCAGGTTAGTCTGGGCTAGAACAAGATTATCATAGCCACAAACTGCTGGGATGAATCTCTAAACCAGGCAGCTTATGGGAAGAAAGGATTTATTGAAGCTACAAATGCAAAAGAGGGCAATCCCCTTTCACAGGTCCACAAGACTTCACACACAGAATAGCAAACAGGCAGGGGGCTAAAGGAGGGAAATCTTCCTCTTATATAGCCTTGGGGTAAGATCTTGCAACCCTATCCCAGACTTAATGGCTTCCTGAGTCTCAGGAATTCCCTTCAGGCACTGCCCACACAGGAAGGGATGCTCATTTCTAGCTCTCCTGAGCTTCCTTACAGCCTGCCCCTTTCTAAGAGGGCTGCCTTCCTGTAAACATTCTCAGAGACCCACCCAAGATAACTAAAAAGGTCAAGTTGACAACAAAATCTAACCATCACAAAGACCCTACGGGGGGGGGGGGACACAAAATTGGAAGGGGATTGGAGGGAAAGACAGTATCTGATGGGAGGAAACAATTTATTTTGACTTATAAACTTGAGGGGAAACTATGATGGTAGTAAAAATGATTGCAAGAATAGAGGCTGGACATAACCTCCTGGCCAACATCATGTAGACAATAACAGGAGAGTATGCCAATCACTGGTAAGGGGAAGCTGGCTAAAACACCCATAAGGCTGCCTGCCTCCAATAATAATATACTGCCTCCAGGAGGCTCCCGGGAAATTACCATCAGTTGGGGACCTATCATTCATTCAGATCATCTAAGTTTATGGGGACACCAGAATCAAACCATCATAATTAATAAGAAAATGTAAATACGACTTCACAGCTCTTAGAGTGGCCAGTGTCAAAAAAACAAAGTAAGGGCTGGAGAGATGGCTCAGAGGTTAAGGCACTTGCCTCCAGTGCTTAAGGCCCCCGATTCAATTCCCCAGTATCCACGTAAGCCAGACCCACAAGGTGGTAGCCCTCTCTCTCTATCTTTCTGCTTGTAAAATGAAATAATATATATTTTTAAAAAGTACTAAGGATGAAGAGACCGCTTGTGTATTATTAGAATATGAATTGGCACAACTGCTATGGAAAACAGAAGTAAAACATTAAAATATATTTAAAAAACATTAAAAGAGCAATACACTCCTATTACCAATCAGCTGGCTGGTATTTTTTAGTTTATACAGATAGAAGTTATAGGTAAGAGAATCTTCTCCAAATTAGATCACATAATAGGAAAACAGACCTTAATAAATCCAAAAAAATTGAGGTACCTAATCTTGTATCCTATCAGTTCACAGTGGAATGAAAGTCAAAACAAAGAATACAGAAACTACACAAATTCTTGGAGATTGAAAAAATTAAAAAAAAATCATCCTAGAAACAAATGAAAATAAAAAAAACCTACCAGATCCTTTGGGATATATATATATACAGCCAAGGCAGTACTAAGGGGAAGTTTCTAGCTATATGCACCTGTATCAAGAAACTAGACTCAGTTGTGATGCAAGGACTATGAGGAGACAGAAAAGTCACATCCAGCTCTTGGTTCTTGTTAGCGCCATGCTCTGGTGATGTACCTGGGGTTCTTTGGCAAAAGTGCCTTTGTTCCTTGATGAGACGGGGG
>PVHP010046212.1:0-13384 GCA_004024765.1 Zapus hudsonius | reverse complement strand
CACATAATTTAAAAATTGAACAAAAAATGACCAGAACCGTTATGTTAAAGAACCTATGATTTCCTGCTCCTCCTTTTATTGAAATAAAAATAGTTTTACTTTTAGGAAGTGGAGAGATGGCTTAGCAGTTAAGGCACTTGCCTCCAGAGCCTAATGACCTAGGTTCAATTCTCCATGTACACCAGATGTACAGAGGTACATGCATCTGGAGTTCTGTTGCAGTGGCTGATGCCCTGACCACCCATTCTCTCTCTCTCTCTCTCTCTCTCTCTCTCTCTCTCTCTCTCTCTCTCTCTCTCTCTCTCTCCTCTCTCCTTTCTCCTCTCTGTATCTCTCTGCTTACATATAAGCAAACATTTTAATAGTCTTATTTTTAAAATTTTACCTAGCGTTTATAAAATATAAATATTTTTCTTCTTAGCTTACCTCTCTTTCATTGTCCTTTTTAAATACTAGCTGTTCATTTTGTTAAATGTGTTTTAATATGCATTTATTTGATTGTATGATCTTCTCCTTTAATTGGTTTATACTTCTGTTTTTTACTTTTCTGTCACTGTGATTAAATACCTGACAGAAAAAGGGAGGAAGGATTAAGCTGAGCTCACAGTTGCAGAGGGCTCAGTCAGTCAGTCACAGTTGTGTATGTTGTCTCAGGACCAATGGTGAGCGGGGAGTGTCATGGAGACGTGAACATTTGGCAGAGGGTACTCACCTCATGGCAGACAGGAAACAGAGAAACAGGAAGAGGCTGCAAACAGGATATACCCAAGAACTGACAACCATACCCTTCTCCCAAGTGACCTATTTCCTTTTGCTTGATCCGACCTCCTATTATGAGCATTTTTAGAATGCCATTAATAGTGACACCAGTTGAGACCATTCCCCTGACACATGAGCCTTTCAAAGGAACATTTTCTATTGAATCCATAACAGCATTCCTGTTAAAAAAAAAAAAAAAACTCTACCTGGTCAGAGAATGCTGTGCAATTTGTATCCTTAGGCACTATGTTTTCGAATATTTGATTTAGAAATTTTGTATCAACTTAGGTGGAACTATATGAAATTGATCAACTTCTGTGGCTCTATACACCTACTGTGTGCATTCTTAGTTTGAATTACTCTTTAAAGTTTTCTTGTCTTGTGTAAGTGAGAGACTAAAAGTAATCAAGTTCCAGAAACATAACTGTCTTTTTGTACATTTAATAAGTTTTTTTGTAATATTGTAATTATTTTACTCTATATTTCATTGTATTTTTGAATAGGCAGCTACAGACTGGGGGATCTGGCTGGTTCTCTACTTCCAAGATGTGACCTACAGGTCTCTACTCCAGATAACTTCTTTAAGATGACAGGTATCTTTAGAAAAGGCTTTTATTTACTCCTCAGCCTCTTGCCTTGTTCGTTCTCTGATTTTCAATATGTCCTTTTACTGCCTCCAGGGGGTTTGGAATGAAGTTAAGAAAGATATTGGGGCTGGAGAGATGGCTCAGTGGAAGTGCTCACAGCAAGAGTGTGAGGACCAAAGTTGGGATCTCCAGGACCCATATAAATGCTGGGTGGAGTGCATAGTATGAACATTCATGATATATCTAGTTTGAAGACTAAGGTGATGGTTTAGTGGTTTTAGTGGTTAAATGTGCTTGCTTGTAAAAGCCTGCTGACCAAAGTTCAATTCCCTAGTACCAACATAAAGCAATATGCACAATGTGGCACATTAGTTTGAAGTTTGTTTGTAGCAGCAAGATGCCCTGGCATGAGCCCAGCATGGTGGTGCATGCCTTTAAACCCAGAACTTGGGATGGAGAGGTAGAAGGGTTGCCAACCTGAGACTATATAGTGAATTCCAGGTCAACCTGGGCTAGAGGGAGACCCTACCTTGAAAAAAATGCCCTGGTATGCCCATTCTCTCTCTCTCTCTCTCTCTCTCTCTCTCTCTCTCTCTCTTCTCTCTCTCTCTCTCCACTCTCTCTTTCTCTAAATTAATTATTTTTTTAAGTTTTAAAGATACATCAAATTGTAAAAATAAAATGTAAGCTTTTCTTTCTCTTGGATAGCCACTATCATCAATTAATTATCTTTTTTCCCCAGAGATAATCATATGAACATACATGCAAGGTATACTAAACCTGGTGATTTATAGAATAATTTTTCCAAGTAACAATGTATCTTGCATATAGAATGACTTGGTTCATTTTTCTGATGGTATAGCATTTCAATATGTGAGTGTACCTCAATTACAACTGAGCTAATATTATTGAAATTTTTTTCTCAAATTCTAGCTGTTTCTAAAATGTACAATTTCATAGAGTCCACATGGCCTTATGTACATGAGAGAATGCATATTTTATAAGGAAATGCTGAGGAATGGAATTGGTATGTTAAAGGAAAATGACTTTTACGGTGTTGAATCCCTAGCATTACCAGATCTTGCGTTGAGAATCAGAAATTCAGAGTCCTCCTACTAAGCTATTTCAGACTTGAAAAAGATTCTTTCCTGATTAAATAGGGATCATGCCTGAGACAGAAATGAAACCTCAAATTCTTTGAGATTAGAAAACATTTCTCTAAAGGCAAACCTTTTCTTCTCTGCCCTTTATGTCTACAAATGAAATGACAGCAAGGAGGGAAGTACCGCCCCTGTGTTCAGCAGATAAGACTAGGGGCTGTGGGAAGTGACAGGAAAAGGTGTGGTATTAGCAGGTGTTAAACCTCAGAAGTTTCAGGAAGGAGCTGGATTTTCCATGAAGGTGGATGGTTTATGCCTAACCATTATTCAGTGACCTTCCTACTTGCTTTGATCAAATACGTGACAAGTGACAATTTAAAAGAGAAGGGTTGATTTTGACTCATGGTTTAGGGAAAACAGTCCATCATGGCAGGTACACTATGGTGATGAGAGGTTACTTGCTCTCAACTCAGCAAATCAAGGAGTATAGAGGGGGATTTCCCCCACCCCCCAAAAAAAACTCAGATGTTTTCTTGTTTTCTATTTTATTGCACCAAGGACCTCAGCCCATGAGACCGTGGCATTCCCATTCAGGTGGGTCTTCCTCCCCTCAGTGACCCTCTCTAGAAAAAAAACCAAGCATGTTGGTCAAATCCCTATTAAGTTATGCCCTTCTATCCCCTCTCCCCTGCCCCCATTTTACTTATGGCCCTCCTCAGTGGGGTTTCTGCTATTCACGGTGGGGTCATAGATACATCAATCAGCCTCTGTGGGTGGAAGTCAATGCCTCACAATATTCCTTCACATCCTGTGGCTCTTACAAACTTTCTATAACATTCCCTAAGCCTTGGCTGGTGTGTTATGCGTCCACTTTAGCACTGAGTTCTCTGCATCCTCCAAATATCTACTTTGATGAATTTTGAGGGTATTTCCTCTGCAATGTCTCTGGGGAGATGTGATAGAGGTGGGTCTTCTACTGCTAGGAGGTCAACTCTGTTTTCTCATCATAGTGATGGATCTTGGTTCTCCCAGGTTTTTGCTAACCATCATTAAAAATAAAAAATCATCAAGATTTTCCAACTGAGATGAGAGGAACATAGATTAAAGGGGATAAGCACAGTTGAGACCATTTTGATGGGTATAGCCACTCATCTTAACCAAAGACCAGTGGGAGATTCTTTCCTAAGTCTGTGGTCTTCGTATCCATAGGATTGCTTCTCAACACCAAGTATGAAATCCCTCCACTGAGAAGCACTCATTTCCAGTCAGCCATTGGTTACCTTCATAGGCTGTGCACACATCTTGTCCCTAACATTTTTCTTTTGACTTCTTTACTCTTTCTACTTGCTTTTCTTTCTGGCGCTGCAGCAGTGATCCTGATGTGTGACTGTGTTTTAATCATTACTTTAGGCTATTAAGATAAAATAGCACAATATAGAATGTTAGGCTATTAAAATAAAATAGCATGATATAGAACTTTAGGCTATTAAAATAAAATAGCACGATGTAGAACCATGGCATTGAGTGTCCTCCAAAGGGCAGGTCCAAGGAGATGGTGGTATTCTATTAAATTAACAACAAAGCTTGATTGCTGGTGATGAGTGAGGGGAGTCTAACTGTTTTATGATGCATCTCTGAACAGTTTCTACCCTTTATATTGGATTCCATTTGCTGAGATGCTAGAGTCAGGGTTCCTGATTGAAACCCCACCAAATCCCATGACATAATCCTGTTATTGGATGTCCCATCCCCTGTATTTCAGCCCTGTCTGGACCAAAGAGAACTTGGACCATGATTCTGGGTATTGTATGCATCTCAATAGAGCCCAGAATGGGCCTGATGTTAACACACACTTAGGACAAGTAGTATTGGTCCTTCTCTTGGAGAAGAACACCTGTTCATCACACTCATCTACCTTAATGGAATTCATCAGTAGGCTAGACTGGCTGACCAGTGAGCCCAAGAAATCTGCCTGTCTCTGCCTTCCCTTCATCACAAGATCACACCATCATACCTGGCACATTTGCATGGGTTCTGAGGATCAAAGTAAGATCTTTTGCTGACACTGCAAGCACTTTATCTATGGATCCATCTCCCCATCCCCACACAAATATCTATGTAGGTCACAGTCAGTCAGAGCACCTCTGGGTGGGCTCAGTGTCCTTCCTTAGAAAGTTCACTTCTCTCAGAGGCTGAATGAGCTCTGACAGCATCGATTTCCCACTCTTTACCTGCTCCTGTTTCTTCCAGACCAGGAATCATAAAAGTTCAAAGCAAGGGGGAGGAAGGCTGAAAGTGTGTATCTACTCCAGACAGAGTGAGAAAGAGTGCTTGAAAGCCCAGAGGGTGGAGGGGAGGGAAAGTCAACTGGTTGATGGTCTTCCCTTCAATGCCCCATGGGCTGCAGATAATGCTGGATCTTCATAAGGCAATTGGTTGTTCCACAACTGACCACAACCTCAAGTTGACTATATGCAACCATCCTAAGGGGACATGAGAATCAAAAGGCCAGGCCTTGAATCTACTAGGCGAAGTATCGCCCATGTTCCTATGGCAGTCCCAGATCTATCCATTGCTAAGCAAGAAGCTTTTAGTTTAGACAAACTTTGTTTGGTTTAATTATAATAGGATGGAAATTGTGGGAAAACTGAGAATGGAGAGCACTCCAGGCTTCCTGGGGCTTTTGTTCTCTTTCAGAAGCAATGAAATGCAGTAGCCATATTGCTTGGCTTCTAGCATTGGACTTCCTGAAATTTTTCAGTCCTCTGTGTAGTTCTCAAAGCTGGCATTTCCCTTCATATCATTAGGAACAGATGCCAGGAAATTGTGCCCAAAGTGAGCAGAGGAGCCTTTGTCATCATCAGTTTCAGAGAAAGGAACCTTATTTCCAGTAGGTTCCACAGGAAGTAGAATTCAAACTTCCTTTTCTGTGCTTGAAATCGCCTTCTCTGATTTATCACAGAACTCAATCAAATAGGAATCCATCTCCTGCAGGCAGACCAGACAGATGATAAGCATGATATTAGCTAATGTTCTACAGTCTTTCCAGGAAAGATAAATTGCCAAAATTTTGAGAAATGGATCAGGCAAAAGAGCAGAGATCATGCTGAAAAGAAGCAAGGAAATTCTAAGTCTTTTATGAATATTTTAGGGGAAAAGTTAACAAGTCTAGATTGGACTTTGAGTCACATAAATTATTAGTAGGTGGCTGGGGAGATGGTTCACTTGGAAAAGTGTGAAGACCTGAGTTCATATACCCAGTACCCACATAAGTGCTGGATAGTGTGGATGACTGCCGATTATACCAGGGCTCAGGAGACAGACAGGGGGTTCTGGGGCCACTCTGGCTAGCTAGACTAGACAGATGGATGAACTCTGGGGTCAAGTAAGATCCTGCCTTAAGGAAGAAGGTGAATAGAAGCTGAGGATGATACATCATGTCACTCTCTAGCCCCCCCCCACATTTATTAGGCAAAATATCTTAGAGCAATAACCTGTCATATTAATAAAGAAAGAATTTAAGGCCTATCTGCAAGGAATGCTGAAAGTTGTTACGAATTTTGAGTTCATTTGTTTTTATCATTGGAGACAGGGTTTTGCTATGTAGACCAAATGTAATATACTTCCTCCTACCACAGCCTCCAAGAAGCTTGGATTTCAGGTATGTGCATATGTGTGGTCATGTGTCATGGTTTGATCCAGATGTCTCCCACAAACAAATGAATGTGTTCTCACTGATCAATCCTCAGCTTATGACAGTTTGGGAATTAGAACCTCACTAGAGCTGTGTTGTTGGGGGCGTGCTTATGGGGTTATAAGCCAGCTTCCCCTTGCCAGTGTTTGGCACACCTTCCTGCCGCTGTTTGCAGTGCTGTGGCGGAGATGATGTCTACCTTCTGCTCATGCCATCATTTTCTCTGCCAGGATGGAGTTTCCCCTCGAGTCCATAAGCCTAATAAACCCGTTCCTCCACAAGCCACTTTTGTTTGGGTTCTTTCTGTGCAGCAACTAGAAAACTGAATGCAACATCATGATTTTATGATTTCATAATATGTATGTTCTTTTTTTTCCATCCCATCTAAAATGATATCAAGAAGAAATTGTCAATTTATAAAGTGGATGGAAGCTGAAGGATTTCAGTAAGGATGCTACAATGCTTGCTTAGCAGACAATGAGCTGTGGGTTCCAACCTCAGCACATCACCAGAGCTAAGTAGCTCATACCTATCGTCCCCAGTACTTGGATGTCAGAGACAGAAAAATCATAAATTGAAGGCTCTCTTTGGCTAGTTAGAGAGCTTGAGGCCACCCTGGGATACATGAGATGCTGCCTCAAAAAATGGTTTTTTGTTATTGAACTGTATATAGAAAAAATAATCCTTATATAACCTTGAAAAGCCAAATCATTCCAAATACACAAATAACAAAGCAAAATTGGCCTATATGGAATGTACCTGCATTTTTACCTGGCCTGGGGACAAAGTTAAACATTCAATACTCCTGCTAGTCTGAGTTGGCTGGGCTCTTGAAGTGGAGATCTTCAATGGTAAGGAAATAGATATGATATCTGATATCAACTTTCAATGAATCTTCAGGGTTAGAAAACTGTGGTCTGCAGGCATGCATAATCCATAGCTATTTATTAATCAATGCTCTTGTACTGCATGTTTGCTCCTTGGTTGATTGGCTGTGACTAGTCTTGCAAGAAAATAATAATGTTGAATTATAATAGTGCCACTGGTGGTCTCTCGGTGTTTCTAGATGCTTATTGTCCTATTCATAGAATTGAAGAAAAGCACACAGAGGTAATTATGCAGAGGAGATGTTGCCTGTCACCCAGGTGGGAGATGAACCACCCTTAATTTATGATATAGAGCTCAAATGAAACCTTTGAGGAAGTGGCGAGATGAACAAGAGATCCACCTCCACAGCAAGTCAGATAACCTGTGAAAGGATAATGGAGACAGACACTGAGGATACCCAACACAATCCAAATCAGAAATACAGAGACTCTTAAGAACACAACTGTAAGGCAGACCTAAAACTCACCCACCATGACTCAAGGATCTGAGAGCCGAAGAGGGGCAGAAAGATTTTAAGAGCTATGGTGGGGGAGAAGAAAACTGTCTACCTCTCATCCAATCCATAATCCCCTCTCCCATGGACTGGTCCAGCAAACCCACTTAAGAGGGCCCCCAGCCAGGTGGGGACAAGAAGGAGGGAAATGGGGGTACCATCATAAAGCTTGCTCATTCAATATATCTAATGAATTACCATAAGTATGAGCAAAAGAAAAAAAAGCAATGATGAAAGTTTGACTACACTACAAAAATGTTTAGCATCTACTGAGAGAAAGTACTTTAGGGCACCTGGAGGTGATCTAGGGCTTCTCCTGATTTACAGGGGAGGGTTTATAGGTAGATTCATTGCTATCAGCATAGTTGGGTGGTCCTCTAGTTTGATTGACAGGTTTGGGATACGTTAAATTTTATCCACTGTGCATGTTCCTTCCCATGATGCTTCTGATTTTAGTCCTATGGACACCCAGTTATGCATAGACATAGGATAATAAAGAGTAGCTTCTCCCTAAAAGTTCCTTTTTTAAAAAATTTTTTATTGTCCATAATGAGTTACATTTAGTGGGCAAACAATGAGTTGTTATCCCCAATTCTCCGATGCTCCCTCTCCCCCTTCCCCCACCAGCTGGCTATCCTCCTCCGTGGGTCGAAAAGTTCTTTTAAAGGACACAGTCTGCCTTACCATGCATTCACCCAAAAACGTGTCCAAGTTGAATGGCCCCTGGCTTTCCCATCTCACATCTATCGAAACATTTTTGAAATAGGTGCTGATCACAGATAATGTTGTTAGAGGAGAAAATATTTCATTGTGTAGAGTAAGGAGTGTACATGCAGCTGGGTACACTTGGGTCCCAGGTTTTCAACAAATTGCTAAGTGCATGTGGCAGAGAAAGATGTGTTCACTGCTCAAGCTAAGCAGTATCCTCAGTGGCTGAACCGTTTTCTATGGTTACCTGACTCAATAGCAGATATGTGGTGGAGAGAATCTAAAACCATTTATTCACTGAGTAACACTTTCCTGTCATAGATAAACTATGTTAAATCATCATGGGAGGTCTACCAGCTAGACTGGCTTGGGGACAAATCATTTTTATCAATTTCTAAAGTTCTGTGCTGATTCATCCCTAAAGGGCTTCTTGTCTCCATAAAAGGAGGAATGAGGGGAGGTCAGATGAAAGTATGGAAGGTCATAACCATCAGTCTATAGCAATGGTAGGAAGAACCGATGTAATTTAGGAACGATTATGTATCTCAAAACTCGGACGTGTAGTGGTTAAAAGTAACAAAAGCCCATTTAGATACATCACAGTGTACCTGACTTCAAGAGCAGCAGAAATCAGAGCCTCCCAGTATTTCCCAAACACACAGTTTCTCTCCTACCTTTCTCTGCCTTTCTCTGAGCTGGCATTACACTCAGAATCCCTCAGAGTAACTCTAAACTCACACTGACCTGACTTCTGGCAATCCCATGAGAATGCAGTCATCTTGTTTTCATGGCTTCAAACAAAGTCCAGGGAAGCTAGTAGTAGTCACGTGATCACCACTGAATAATCGCTGGTGATGGTCCCTTGATCTATAGTCTTGGGACTTCTATTTTATCACACTGGATATGGATAAAAAAAAAAGGGGGGAAGACACCTTCACTAGAAACACGCTGGGTGAATGTTTTCTTTTAGAAATGTGTATCACACTTGCCTACTGGTACAGGCTCAGATTTGCCAGATAAAAAAAAAGTCTAATTAGATTTGAATTATATGAACAGTAAGCACGGATGATTGATGAAAATACGTGTTGATGAAAATGGGTTCTAAAGAAAGTTTCATTGTTTATCAAATAGTCGCATTAACTGACAGTCCTCCAGGTTCACTTTTAGATCCAACAACCCTAAACCCGACTCAAAGATTTCCTCATTGATTCAACCTCACCTGACACTCTTTGAAATAAAGCTCATGGCGTTGCTTTGAGAATCAACCGACATCATAGTAGTAAAAGAAACTAGCAAAACACACAGTGTTATAGAGACACAAACAGTTAATTTTTCTGCTGGGTGTGGTGGCGCACACCTTTAATCCCAGCACCCTGGAGGCAGAGGTACGAGGATCACTGAGTTCCAATCCACCCTGAGACTACATAGTGAAATCCAGGTCAGCCTAGGCTTGAGCAAGACCCCACTCCAAAACCTCCTGTCCCCAAAAAGTTAATTTTTTCTGTGTTTTCTTCCTAAAACTTAATTTTAGTCACGGTGCTACCAGAAGGCAGTTATGTGTCGTACTCAGTATTCTGAGCTGAAAGATATATGCTTTCCTTGATAATTAAGGAAATTAATAAGACTGAGCTTACATTTGTGTATAATTTAATATAATTTAGTAATAGCATAAAGTTGATCATTTTTCCCCTAGAAACAATAAAATAATCATCATTTCTCAAAGATGCACATATTCAGAATATTCTATCCCAGGGAAAATTGAGTTCAGTGTTGTCTATAATAGACAGAATTTTAAGCTTCATCTCAAAATATTTCCAAATGATTTAGCCAAGGTTCTGGTTTGGAGTTTTAAAAGTCCATGGATGTCCCTACTGCCAAGTTTTAATTACTTCCTGTAGGGGATTCTTCTCTTCTTTAGTCCCTGAAATTGTTCAGAAGAGAGACATCTGCTAGCTGCTAAACTGAAATGATATTTCCAGCCACAAAGGGCTCTCTCTTTTATGTTTTTTCCCCTCCAACTGGTATGAATAAGGACCATTTTCTGTTAGCAGAAAAAGGCAACTACTTTACCATTTACCACCTCATTAAGACCCCAAAGGACCTCTTCTTATTACTATCTGTATTTAATTGCCAAGGTTAATTAAAACTTTGGGGTCAAATTTCTCTGAAAGTCTTATAAAAGAGTATTTTTTTTCTTTTGCTCAAAGTAGATGGTATATACTATGTGTGTGTGCAGATATGTACGTCCCATGTGCTCATCTGTGGAGGCCAGAGGAGGACTTCACTTCACCTTATTTTCTGGAGACAGAGTCTCTCACTGAGCACAGAGCTCCCCTGGTTAGACTGTAAACTGTCTGGTGAGGAGGACCCAAAGATTTCCCTCTTTTCATCGTCCACAGTGCTGAGATTACTGCATACATGGTGATGCCTGGTGTTTTGAGTGGGTGCTTGGCATTGAACTTGGGTCCTCATGCTTGCATGGCAAGTGTTCTTACCCACTGAGGCCATCCATCGGTCCTCATAATACTTTTGTTTCTTCAATCTGGCTCCATCGAGGCGATAGATTGAGAGACTCAGTTGCAACAGAATTGCAAACTGACATGGATTTTTTTTTTCTTGCGCTCAACATTGTAGGCCGTCATGGCAATGTGGGAAAGAACGTCACTGAATATTTCAAATATCAAAACATAGTCACTTCAAGGAAACTAGATTTTTAAAAGAATGGTGAGAGACTGGGAAGATGGCACACAAGGAAAGAGCTCTTGTCATACAAGTATGAGGGCTTGCGAGGGCCTGATTGCCTCAAGTTCAATTCCCCAGCACCAATGAACGCATCTGTGGATGCCCAACAATGGAGTATCACAGGGGCTCGCTGCTCAGCCTGCTTGATTGAGAACAGCAGCTCTGAGTTCAGTGAGAGACCTGGAGCCATGTGCCATTGTGTCTGTCGGGGATTTTCTCTTCTGTACTCCCTGGTGTGAGCAACAATACTGGGCTTCTCCTCTGGATGCTATACATGCACACATGGAGCACAGCATCTGCATGTATGCATGCATGTACACACCATGCTGCACAGAGAGAGAGAAAGAGAGAAATGGATGAAATCATAGATCTCCACAGATCCTGTAAGGAGAGAGAACTGTAAGTATTGAAAATGGCTTTATAGATCCCGACTGCATGGAGATTGAGTGAAAAAACCTGACTCTTCATCTCATTACTAATCAAGGATGGAACCAGAACTTGTTGCAAGTTTATTACATGAAAAAGAAATGCTGCTTGAGATATTCCTCTGAGACTGCTTAGCATTCTAGCACCCAGCAGGTCTGAGTCCTGAGGTGCTTGGTTGGTCCAGCACCCAGCAGGTCTGAGTCCTGAGGTGCTTGTTCTAACACCCAGCAGGTCTGAGTCCTGGGGTGCTTGTTCCAGCACCCAGCAGGTCTGAGTCCTGGGGTGCTTGTTCCAGCACCCAGTAGGTCTGAGTCCTGAGGTGCTTGGTTGGTCCAGCACCCAGCAGGTCTGAGTCCTAAGGTGCTTGTTCTAACACCCAGCAGGTCTGAGTACCTGGGGTGCTTGTTCCAGCACCTAGCAGGTCTGAGTACTGAGGTGCTTGTTCTAGCACCCAGTAGGTCTGAGTCCTGAGGTGCTTGTTTTAGCACCAAGCAGGTCTGAGTCCTGGGGTTCTTGTGAGCTCCATTTCTTTTTATTATGTTTTTAATCTCCTCCGTTAGAGGAGATAACATTAATTTTATTAACTTTTAAAATCTTTGCATGTTAGTGACAAATGCAGATAGCTAGGAGGGTATCCCATATTCCCAGCAGCAGGGAGGAAGTAGTCTGATGCTGGGCTTGGAGCTGGGCTATATCACCCCAAAGCCCGACCCCTAGCAATACACCTCCTCCTGTAAGACTTCACCTTCCAAAAGACCAACAATTCTCCCAAATTGCCACCAGCTGGGGATCAAGTATTCAAAACACACGATGTGGGCTGGAGAGATTGCTCAGCGGTTAAAGCACTTGCCTCTGGTGCCTAAGGCCCTGGGTTCAACTCCCCAGTACCCACATATGCCAGACCCACAAGGTGGCGGCCCTGGTGCGCTCTCTCTCTCTCTCTCTCTCTCTCTCTCTCTCTCTCTGCTTGAAAATAAATAAATAATGTTTTAAAAAAACAACACACGATGCAATGGGAGAGTGTTTTACTTCCAAACACCATACTCCACTTACTTATGTTGGACACAGGGTTTTCATGGAACCCAGAGCTCACCAATTTGGCTAGAATGCCTAGCCAGTGAGACGCAGGGATCCTTCCCAGCACTGGCTTACAGGGGTCCTCCACAGCACTTGTCTTTGGGTGCTGGGGATCTGAACTTGTGATTTCATGACAAGCACTTTTTTATTCATTTTCAAGCAGAGAGAGAGAGAGAGAGAGAGAGAGAGAGAGAGAGAGAGAGAGCACCAGGGCCACCACCTTGTGGGTCTGGCCCATGTGGGTCCTGGGGAACTGAACCAGGGGCCTTAGGCACTGGAGGCAAGTGCCCCAACCACTGAGCTATCTCTCCAGCCCCTGACAAGGCCGTTCTTCATGGCGCCATCTGCACGACATAAAATTTCATTGAAAAAATTAAATATTTTATTTATTTATAAGGGAGAGAGAGAGAGAGAGAGAGAGAGAGAGAGTGGGGGTGGGCCAGGGTTTCTAGCCTATGCAAGAGAACTCCAGATGCATGCACCACTTTGTGCATCTGGCTTTACATAGGTACTGGGGAATCGAACCTGGGTCATTAGGTATTGCATGCAAACACCTTAACCACTGAGCAATCTCTGCAGCCCTGTAATTTCATTCTGAAGAGGGCAAATATATTTTCATTCCTCTTGACTATGGACTGCTATTATCGACATGCTTTGAACAAACGTAAGCTGGAGACCATGACTCTTGGTGACTTCAGAGGCAAAAGCGTTTAGTGGCGCTCTGCTTAGCTGGCTTTCTCTCTGAGCTGCCCTTTCAAGGGCAGAGCTAGCCTGAGAAAAGTCAGCCATCTTAAAGCCACAGTGCCAGCCAGCCAGAAGAGCCCTCATAGAGTTCGAGAGAGGCCAACCTCAGCTCTTCTATTCCTCAACTCTTCAATTCTTCCTACCTCACTGCTCAGACATATTATAT